>JAPZAG010002845.1:0-13900 GCA_027475135.1 Bactrocera correcta | reverse complement strand
TTTGAGTAAGTGGGAACTATTTCTTATGTTTGAATTAGTGACGATCTAACGCTCTTACGTACTCACAGTCCGTATCACTCAACGCAGAAATTAGCTGTTTCTTTTCTTTATTTGTATTCAAGGTTGCCATGAGCAATGGTTGGTTTTCACAGAACAAGCTTTTAAGTTAAAATTTATAAAACTAAAATCTAGTTATAAAAAATAGTCTACCTCTCTAAAAATAATACATTCGACCGTGATTTTGAGCAAGTGTAAGAACACCTTAAATATATTAAAGTTTATTTTTTAATTACTACAAAATATCAAGACTGGCAACCCTGCGTTGTAAGAGAGCAATCTGCATAACTCTACTACTTTCGTGGATATCTTTCGTTAGGGATAGTAGGAACGGTGGTGAGGGTTCATTTACAGGGTTTGTCCGGCACCAGGTCTTTTTGGAGGGCCGGAAAGAGATCGCTGATTAATGAGCAAATTCAAAGAGAAAACGATGCTTATTGTCTGTTATGACATCAAAGGCATCGTAGAGCATGAATTTGTTCCTCCTTATTTTAAATCGACTCAGTCATATTACTTTACGGACAAAGCCCTTATATGTTCAAAAGATATAAGTTGGATGGAATGTCTGAAGGTCTCCCAAACGCGGGACAGACAAGAAGGAAAAGTTGAGTTGTTTGCATCTCATCTTCTTCCGTACAGCTTTGGCAGATAGCGTGTAGTAAGATTTCCAGCCTTACAGCATGGACGCCAATAGGGCAATAGTCTATCAGAAGCACAACGACAATATATGGTTTTGATAGCGATATTAAGCACTCCTTGACCAAGCCTGAACGCACTGTTAATGATTTAAGGCTCTTATTGGCGCCTTGCTATCACATTGGGTAGTCACTTCTCTAAAGGAGGCTACACTCCGGATCAGCAAATCTACTGCTACCTTAATGGCTGCAACCTCGGCTTGGAAAACATTGCAATAGTCAGAAAACTAAAGCTGGAGTTAATATAGAGATCCCGACAGTAAACCATTCCACCAGCCTTACCCCCGAGCTTTGACCCGTCCGTAAAGAAGCTCGCTGCCCCTGCTTTTTCTCACCAACAACTCCCTCGAAGAGCCGCCAGAGTTCGGTTTGGCGACTCCATGATCCAATTGAAGTCAAGTGTTCTTTTAGGAACCCGGATTCCCTGAGTCTGATAGCAACTGTGCCAGACGGCATTGAGTGCCTTCTTGGAATGAACCACACATGCTGATGAGCGCCGCCTGTTGACCGCTGTCGAGTTTCTTTGCAAACGTGGTCTTTTCTAGAGCCCTCACCACATAAAGACCAGAAAGACCAGAGACCACACCGTATGTCAATGGCTCCTGGCCTAGTTTGGCTGTTTAAAAGCTGGATTTAAGTATCCAATACTAAGATTAATTAAAAGTGAAGGAAATTTAATCATACCAGGGAAAATTTTACATTTACGAGGATACTTTGTGCAACGTCATGGTTTCAAACCCGTATATCTCTAATAGTTATTAAATATTAAAAAGCCGATCATTTAATAGAACGCGGCGATCCACTCTAATAGTAGGTGATTACTAATAATCTTCGTAAATATGTGTATTTACACAGATTTTCACTCTCAATTGATTCTTGTCGTGCAAAAGCAAATTAAAGCAATTCTAAAATAAAGAAAAATGAACGTTTACACCGAACACACCTACTTAGTTATTAAAACGGGGTTAGTACTCATATTTCGCAGCGACTATAATACGAGTGCAGTGGCAGCAGCAATGCAGAATATGTAGCAACTAATACGTAGACAAAGGCAAGAGCATGTGCACGAGTATATTAGCTGCGCTTTGTGGTGTCTCAAAATAGGTGTTGGTGGCGGCTTTGGAGCGTCTGTGGCCCATAGCTTTTGGCTATCGCGCACAACCAGTCGTCAACGCATTTCGACTGCCGTTCGACAGCAATGCAACTGTGGCGGTTGTTGGACTCATGCGCCTTCGTAACTGCCCGACTGCCAGTACAAATACCCAAAACAGTGCTAACTGCAAAAATTTATATGTTCTGTGTGCGTGTGTTTGCTTGTGTGTGTGTGTGTCAGCAGTTGCACATGCGCATGCGTTGTCTTTTATAGCCGCACAACGAGTTTCCACTTGAGTTGGAGGCACACAAAATTGCAAGTTGCAAGTGCCGATACGAAACTGCATGCCTGGCCCGTTGTCCACCTGGGCGCCCGTCGCCATGGACAGACGGCGCACCGAGAACGCATCGAGAACAACAGCACACACAGTGACTGACTGCTGATTGCTACTGCGCTCTGATGCACGAAGCGGGCGGTCGGGTGCGGGACGCGACTGAGTGACTACGAAATGTTCGGGCAATTGGAATACGAGAATGGACAGGCAACAAAAACTGAAATGTGAAATAAAAGAAAGAGGTAAACACATTTTGCTGCTGCATGGCGCAGTTCGGAGAACACAACGTGGCAGGAGGGCCACCGTTGGGGCGGTAGTGCACACATAAGCGACAGACAGACAACCTGTTTCGTGGGAATATTGCCTTGTCGGGGCTGAATAGGAGCTTAACTTCTTGGCTTCTTGGTTTCACGCGCGTTGCTTTGGGCATTCGCTGCTTTAGTGTCGCGCGGGCAGTTTTCGCCTCGTATGTCAGCGCGTCAGTTCGTCAATTCGTCAGCAGCTCGGTCGGCTGGCGGCGCTGGCAATGAGGTGTGTTGCGGTGTTGTAGTGTTGGCTGCCTATTCGGCTGCCGACTGCGCCACCTCTTTGTGCGGCGCGCATGCGCACACAGTCGCCTATGCATATGCATGCTTGTGGGCTTTATGGCGTTGCGGTTCGCGGTTGAGCGCATAAGTAAATGGTACCTGTTAAATGAATGAAATAAAATGTTGTTATTTGCTTCACTTATTCCGAAGTTGATATGCTCATTTTTTATCTGTCGTTTTTCTGTTTCTGTTTCAGTTTCTGTTTATTTGCTTCGTTTATTGTTTTTAAGTTTGCGCTATTGTTCTGTGCCGTACACTTGTTTGTTTTTGTTTTTGCTTGTTACATTTTTTATTTATTTTTGTTGTCGTAGCAACAACGCCGAGCTTTCGGTTTGAAGGTCCCTCTTTCAGCTCAGCTTTTCCACACTTCATAACTACATTTCAGTTAATGTTTCGACGTGCTTAAATAGTGTGCTCGCATGTGTGGATGTGTGTGTGTGTGTGAATGTTTGTAATAAAGTCATAAATGTTTTATTTGCTGCTTTGGCAATGTTTTTGCCATTTTATTTGGCATTCGTTCTTGTTCTTTTATATTTGTTGTAAACACACTTTGTGCCGCTGTTTGGCTTGGTTAATGGTTTAATGCTCCCTTAAATGTTGTGTTTTGTGATTTAGTCCGTTCCATTTTAACACTTTTTTCGTTGACTCCGCATGATTTCGCAACGTTTCTACTGAAACTCAACTGAAATTGATGCCACCTTTCCTTAATGTTCGCCAAGAAGTCAATGAAAAATTCATTGCGTTGGAAATGGTGATCTTTACTGTTGTTCTTAATGATTTCCCGAGGGTTTTTTGTTCTATTCTTTAGCTACGCCTTGGCTTATTTCCCAGTTTCAAGTTTCTGGAGAAGTTGCATTCAGAACACTTTTGGCTTTCTGTAACTAAATGTGAGTTTATGCAAATTTAGTCACCTTGATTTTTTTATTTCATCACAAGCCATTATATGTGTATTATTACACAGCAATGTAGGATAGTGTTGTACAAAACTCTACAGTGTAAATCAAAAATAAAAATAAAAAACAAATAAAAACGTTAACTTCGGTTGCACCGTTCACAGGTGCATTTCTGTTAGTAACTATGTGTTCAGTTTGTATGGAAGCTGTATGCTATAGTTAACCGATCTGAACAATTTCTTCGGAGATTACATTATTGCCTTAAAAAATAATCTGTACCAAATTTCGTGAATATATCTTGTCAAATGTGAAAGTTGTCCATACAAGAACTTGATTCCGATCGCTCAGTTTGTATGGTAGCTATATGCTATAGTTAACCGATCTAAACATTATATTTTTGCCCTAGAAAATAATCTATACCAAATTTGGTGAAGATACGTTTTCAAATGCGAAAGTTTTCCATATGAGAACTTGATTCCGATCGTTCAGTTTATATGGCAGCTATATGTTATAGTGGTCTGATATCGGCCGTTCTGACAAATGAGCAGTTTCTTGAAGAGGAAATGACGTTTGCAAAATTTCAAAAGGATATCTTAAAAACTGAGGGACTAGTTCGTATATATACAGACAGACGGACATGGCTAAATCGACTTAGCATACTGATCAATTATATATAACTTTATAGGGTCTCCGACGATTCTTTCTGGGTGTTACAAACTTCGTGACAAACTTTATACCCTGTTCAGGGTATGAAAAAACATTCTGCATACCAGTTTCATTTCAGATTTCATTGCTTTTTCTATGTCCGCATGAATCGAAAGAAAACTATAATTTGAACCTATGAACCGTCACATAATCAGAGCACCATAAAACTCGCGTTAAAAATGGTCTAGAAATATTTTTTTCTTTACGTTCGTAATGCATTCACGACGGCGAGACTTCAATCCGCTAAACTTAAACTACTACCAACTCCAGAGTCTCCCACGGAACCACCTGATTAAGTATTACTTCGTGATAGTGATAAGACATTTAAGTGTCCTCTATGGCACGCACTGACGGATGCCTGATCTGCTTTACATATCTCAGTTTTGTCATGATTGAGGCTGTCGCTTAGCTGACAGCTTTCCAATTCTCAGTGGACTGACGCATATTTAAGCATTGCCAAATTTTCCACCGTAAAACTGCCACCGAGTGTAGTTTTAATTTTTCCCTTGCACTTAAAAAGGGAGGGCAATAGAAGAACATATGCTCAGAATCTTCAAAGCATTCTGAACACGTCGGACGATCCGGTCTAATGTCGTGCTGGAATCTGGACACGTAGCTTCTAAAGCACCCATGTCCACTTAGTATTTGCATTAGGTGGAAATCCAGGTCTCCATGTCGTCTATCCACGAATGTCCAATATCAGTCTGCCGGCCCACCTCCCTTTGAGTGAGATATGCCACCGCTGCTGCCATATTGTTATGTCTTTGGCTCTCTCTTCTCTTTTGGCTCCTATAGATGGCAAGTTATCAGAGTATATCTGCTCGTATTCGTCCCGCTGGATGTCAATGTGCATTATACTGGCTATTGCTTCCACAGCATCGCTTGATATTGTTCGGAAAGCACTGATAACTCTTAGTGCAGTTTGCGCTTTAAGGTTCGCTAATTTTTTGTTAACCGCTTTCGAGTAGCATGTCTTCCATGATTTTTAAAATTGTCTACTGAAAGTTTTCAATATATTTCTTAAACCACATGCAGCTTTCGAATGAAACATTAAATAAAATCGAGTTTTTTATTAGTATTCGGACGCTTACTCTCTTAATAACCCGATTCCCTATTTAACATCATCCTTTACGACATCCGTATGTGACTCATTGACTTCACCGTAATTGTTGATAACACGATTACTGGAACTAGTTCGCATAAGTTCGAACTGCATGGTGCATGATGCGTCGTCTAGCTAAAACTAAATATCTTACAGCTCATGACTTCCGTTTTTGGTCACAAATTTTATCAATTAAGACTCAGAAAAGTTCATATTTCGTCAACATTTTATTGCCAGCAGAATTTTGAATTTAAAGACAATAAAGTGCCTGCCACTCTTCAAGAAAGGATTGACATGTCATCACTGAACTGATACTGAATCCGAATTGTTAGAATTGTTGTTCTTGTTCTTATTTCATTTGAATGTCAGCGTCGTTTTCAATAACCATTACTAGTTCTGTCTTACCCCACCCACAATTTATCGTATGCATATCGAATCTCAAAAACACATATTTGAAAAGCGCAAACATCCTTAACGCTAACCCAGCAAAGAGCGTAACTACCAGCCGGTGAAGCAGCGCAGCAATCGAAATTCAAGTGCTGGAAACTGAAGTGTCATCGTGTATTCATTCAACAAGTTCGTCAGCCAAGCAGCCAAGCAAAAGCCAGAAGAAATCAAAATGCAAATGGAAGAAAGAAAAAATGTCCAGCAGGCAATGCAACTGTTGCTGGTGGCTTCACTGCCAACTTGTACAACAAAAGCAAGTGGTATGGAAACCCATTTCTCAAGCAGCCACTTCACCGGGAGTAACTACAACACAACCAGTGCGTGCTAGTGTGCGTAAGGCTGTTGTTTTTGCTGCAGCAGTTGCTGTCAATATTGTTGTTGCTGGAGCCGCGAGGATGATGTGAAGTGTCGCTGTTGCTTGCCTGCCACCAGCACTTGGCCTCAATATGCCGTTGTTAGCGGTGAATGTTGTTACACTTCTTATTGTTTTTATTATTGTTGCTGCTGTTGCTGCTCGGCTTCGGTCTCACTGTTTGGGGCTCTTAAGGAAATCACCAGCATCATCATCATCAGCAGCAGCAGCAGCAGCATAAAGCCACTCGAGACTTATGTTCATACAAATATTGCCAGCGGCATGCGTACGCATGAACATCGGTGTTTGTCGTAAGTAAAAACAACAATAAAGAGCAATTACACACGAACTACATGTGTACGAGTGTGTTCGGACATTCATATTTGTCAAGTGATATTTTTGACTATGATTTCGTTTTAAATTGTAGAAGCACCGTTAGTACGATGAGTGAGTGGAGATGTTTCACATAACATTGTTGTTGTTGTTGTCTATATGGTAACAGCGTTTCGGTAATTTAAATGGTTCGTCACTGCGGTTCGTCACAGTGAAAGTCGCCAATCAAATAACGGTAAACAGTAATTATAACACATCCGGTTGGCTTGATTGATTCTCCGTTAAATTTTTTTGTTTAATTGAAAAAACTGCGAGACAAAAATTTTAAGTAATTTCATGAAAGTAAAAGTAATAAATTTCCTTAAGAAATGAGCGGTAAAACTCCATGTTAAACATTTACTAAAATAATAAATTAATTTATTTGTGTATTTGTGTAGCTCCTACACTGCTCCTTCTTTTTACTCGACACTGCTTCACAAAAAGTCACCTTGCCTTGTACTCTTATCCAGCTTTGTTTACATTTAAATTACTTCCAGCTACTACAAGCTACAACTAATGCTTAGCCACATTCTTCAACTTTAATTGATAATTACATTTTTCACGTCGTCAGCCTTCACTTTTAATTCATCACCCATCCACATCTTTTTCAAACTGCCTATTCAGTTTGTCTGCGCATGCGTCACTCTGTTAACGCCTTTTTCCTTAAGCACTTATTTACTATATGCGCATGTTTCAATTATATTATCTATTTGTTGTAATTGTTTAATGTACAAATGCTCACCTCACAAAAAGTCGAATTCAATGAAATGAGCCTCCCAACCTAATATTAACTTGTCCAATTATTGTAACGCGAGTGTAATTTGCGTACACAAAACCTCGGCACCACGAAGTGTTGTTGAAATAAACAAAAAAAGCAACAACTCAACAACATAAATAATACGTGGAGCAACAGGCTGGTCATAAGTAGAGAAAAAGTTTGTACCTTTATAAGAAAAATACCCTTCGCGGATGATGTTTGAAAAGGTTGACGGGCAAACTCAATTCGGAATGAAGTCTATATTACATTAAAGCATTGAACGAAAATGTTATTTACTCTTGACAAAAAGTATGGTATGTTTGCTTTGAAAATCCTCTAATTTCTTGTGGGGAATATTTTCTTCAAAGAGATTTTTTTACATAAAAATAAAGCTTTTTCTGAACTAAAAGTTTTTCGTCCGATCAGAGTGCAGGAGAAAAATTATTAATAATAAAACTAATGTTAGCGATCCTTAACTAGCAGACTTAGCGGTAAGATTACAGTACTAAATTTTATTGGTAAAAGTTTAACTAAATTTTTTATAAATAATTATTCGTTCACGAAAAAGTTTCGAAGTTTTCTTTAAAATAAATATTTAGTGATTTTTCATCAACTTGATCAGGGTATATTAAGTTTGTCCCGCCCCACCTGGGGTATGCCAACGATTTTTCCAGTCCTCGAAACACTTTTCATAAGGACTTCTTGGTTGGCCTCAGCTTTCAAGAGCGGCAATTTCAGTTTGAGGAATAAGACAAAATCAGTCGGAGCCAAATCTGGTGAATACAGTGGTTGATCGATGGTGTTCATTACATTTTTGGCTTTAAATTCAATCACAATCGTGGCTAGTTGCGATCGATCACTCGATCCATGAATTGTTCTTCCACAATTTCGGCGGTTTTTGACGAATGTTCTCACGTAAATGCCTCAATACGGCATAATAGAGCTCCTTATTGACTGTCTGTTCCTCCGGAACGAATCCATGATGCACCAAACCACGAATATCTAAGAAAGAAATGAGCATCACCTTGATTTTTGAGCGGGTATCGCATCTCATCGGCAATTATAATGCTCTACATGAATGTGGAATCGGAATTCGCACGATCAAACAGTAGACCTATTTCCTCTTCTTGAAAAAAAAAAAATCAGCGAATTCAAATTCCAAAATCATTCGAACAGACTTGCGGGAAATGTCGGAGCTCTATTGCTATCACTCTAACACTTGCCAAGCACCATATCCTTCACTTGTTTAATATTTTGTTGGAGAGATCATAGAACGTCCACCGTCTTTTTTTGTGTAACATTCGTAGGCTTGGGTTTTTGACAAAACTGATTCACTCTAAGCCTTTTCCAACATTTACGATTTCACCATCAGAGCAAGTGAAAATGGTATCTATAAACAGCATATGTGTGCCCAAAAAGTTCTTTACTTACTCTTCCAAATCAATTTCATCCCCTTCAAAGTAATCCTCTTTCGATGCAATGCACTTATGACAACGGATTTTCCAGTCTTCGAAACACTGGTTGCAGTCACTTTCCGGGATGGCGGATAGCGTTACGCAAACGACGCATAACGTTAAAATAATATTCCTTGTTGACTGTTTGACCGGTTGAAAGGAATTCATAATGCACAACACCACGATAATCGAAGAAAACAGTCAACATGACCTTGATTTTTGAGCGACTTCGGCGCGATTTTTTTGGTCTCGGTTCTCTTTTGGCACGATATTCGGGGTAGTAAGCATAGATCCAAGTCTCATCGCCAGTTATAATGCGTTTCATAACACCCTGGTAGTCAGAAAGCATCGTTTCACACACTTCAACGCGACGGCTTTTTTCCAAAAAAATTCAATGTTTTCGGTACCAGTCGAGATTTGACGCGCTTGAGGCCCAAAACATCCTTCAAAATGGTAGTGGCTGAGCCTTTCGATATATCAACTTCAACAGCAAGGTCTCTAATTGTTAATCGACGATTTTTCAACACCAAATCTTTGATTTGTTGAACGTGAGCTTCGTCGGTTGAGGTTGATGGTCGCCCTGGACGCTCTTCTTCTTCGACACGTTCATGGCCGGCTTAAAACTCACTATACCACATGTGAATATTTAATGCAAATTCTTTGCTCAACAAATTTCGACATCGCAAAAAACGAAAAGTCACTTTTAGCAGCTCACAAAACGACACGTATCTCAAACACTAATGAATATTTTGACAAGAAATTTGACATAAATGTGACTGACAATACTACCAACCTAAAAAAAAATAATTCTCCAAATCCTTCGACGCGCGCAGTTTAAATTCAAATGTCACATTATTTTTTGGACACAGTTGTACATTTACTTGTATGAATATATATTTTACGATTTTTTCATTTAAAAAATGTTGCAAAAATTCCACCTGAAGTATAAAAAAATACAACTCTTGCCACAAGAAGTTGACGACGCTGAGCAAAAAGCCAAAACAATAAATTGCTGTCTTCGTTTTGCACGTCTTCACGTTTTCAGTGTAACCGAGACTGTCGCTTCTTCAGTCACCATCGTCGACTTGCCGCGCTTCCCAGCACCTAAGCCTTGGCACCACAAAACCACAGCCACCTTCCAACACTTGCACGTGCATGGCGCTTCACTTGTTGCATTGTTCTTTCAGCTCGTTGTACAACAACACAGAACACAGCTTGGTAGTGCTTTGCTCGCTTTCCGTTTTATTTGCAAAGGACTCGTTACTCATATTTAAACTTTTTAATATTCATGATCCCACTGCGGCGAAAGTGGCTACATCAGCAAAAACAAAAACCAAGAAATGGCAACACGTCGCTAGCATGACTTTACACGTACGCTGCCACACATATGCAGGTACATGCTTGCAACATGTGTATGTTTGTATGTATGCACAACAACTGTTTGTGAGATTCCGCTGGCATTGTTCCTGTCGTGTTGTCGGCGTTGCTGAGCGACTTTGTCGCTTTTGCGATCGTGCGCGATCGATTCAACGCCGCTTTTTGCAGCAACACGTTCCGCCGATA
The DNA here is from genome assembly GCA_027475135.1 of Bactrocera correcta. Lineage (NCBI taxonomy): Eukaryota > Metazoa > Arthropoda > Insecta > Diptera > Tephritidae > Bactrocera > Bactrocera correcta. The sequence continues at coordinate 3,489 of JAPZAG010002845.1, read as the reverse complement.
TCGTACCTGTTGCATGTGTTGTATTTGTTGCTATTGTTCTTGCCTTACAATGTATCGGAATTTATTGGTGGTGTACTTCTCGTTTCTTTGTTTTATTCGCTTTGCTTGTGATTTCCGGATGACTGCATTGATCTCCATGCGTTGCTCTGCTGGTCAGCTCGCTACATGCGCTGGATCCTGCACAGAATTATAAATTCGATAAATTCGTTTCAATGCGTCTTTTTGGCCACTGCTTACTGTTGGTGGAACAATTTTCAAAAGTTTGTGTGTGTGTGTTTGTGTGTGTGTAATTGTAGCGCTAAGGGTTCAGTTGTCTAGCTAGAGTGTCCAGCGCATGCGCGGTGTTGCATAAAGCTTTTTCATATAGTATTTCCTCCCTCGTTGTTGTTTTTGTTCTTTTGCCGCTGTGTTGCTTGTCGTTGCTTCCGGTCACGTCAGTGACTTAGAAAACAACAAAGTTTTTCAGTATTGATTTTTGAATCGAAGAAAAAACACGGCAGAAGTATTTTTATTAACTCCATGAATATTTATTGTACGAGAATATCAGCTTACAAAATATTCGTGCATAAGTTTGTCATTAAAATAAATTGTAAACGCAATGCTTCAACTATTTGTGATGGGCAAGTATCGGCTTTGTGTCTCTCTTTGCGCATGTGTGTGTGAATAAATGTACATGTGGTGGTTATTTAGTCATTAGCGATGTATTTATGCAATTATAGTAATAATTTGTTGTACTTTCGTAAATTTTTAATGGCCTAGCCGAGGCATGAATGAATTCACTTGATAGTTATTGTATAAAATTATAACTTAAAAATAAAATTTTACTAACTAGGTACAGGGTAGGCCATTTAAAGTTGACCCATCTGGCAACGCTGTAACTTTTAACAGCGCTGACAAATCGGCTAATGACATACCGCGTTAGAAGCGTCATTCGAAGACAATGTATACCATGGAACAGTACACTCTAAAAGAACGCGCTGAAATTGTTCAGCTTTATATTCAAAATAACTTTTCAATTGTGTTAACTCAACGTGCGTTTCGCAAAAAAAAATAAAGTGAAAAGTGCTCCAGTTAAGAACACAATTAAGTCTTTATACGCAAAATTTGTGAACACCGGTAATCTCAGTAATGCCAGTCATGCATCCAGACAACGCACAAGACGTTCTGATGAAAATATCGAAGCTGTACGAGCCAGTATTGGGAGACTCCATCGACATCGAGTTATCGCCGCTCTCAGGAATTAGACATCTCTCGCACCACGCATAATTCATAAAGATTTGAAGATGTTTCCATATAAAATTCAAATGGCACAAAAACTAAACCCAGCTGATTATCCGCGACGCCTTAATTTTGGCAAAAAAACAAATGGGTCAACTTTAAATGGCCTACCCTGTAGTAAGTGCGACAATTAATAATAAGCCGAAAATGTTCAGCCTCAATTAGTGACGTCATTGTTATAGATCGTTTTAACCCAAGATCTCTGACAGTTTGCGCAGGGTTAGTCACGGAGTGACTTGTTTTTGCGGGTGAGAACTGTCGTCACATGACCAATATTGCATTGCCTGACACAGTTCGGAAGCAGTTACATCTGTAAGTGCTGCGATGCGCTGCACTCGGGTCAAGACCTCACGCCGGTTTTCCTTATTTAGCAGATCTGTCCACATCTCTGCTACCTATAGTTGACGTTAAGAGCTTTTTCTTTTCCTATCCTCCTATGTTGACCATTAGTCTGCTAAGATAGGAGGGGATTTTTGCTGCCTTTTCTGCGGCGTACTGGATTTGAACCCAGAAGGTTAATCTGGGGTCCAGTCTTATGACCAGTTAATTCCCAGCTTATTGTATCCTTAGAATATTCTTAGTAGTTTGCGCCACAGCATTGAGGTAATCCGGAATTTCTAAACTTTTTTTCTGAAGCGTCGGTCATGTTCGCCCATCTCCCTCTATTGACGGCGTTTCGAACATCTAAAGTCGCTAACAGAACTATTCGCTTGTATTTGGGGCATCTACGCTGTGGAACTTCTACACTTTCAATGACGCTTCGGATAGCGCTTAGTGTTGACCTTCCAGGCCTAAAACCGTGCTGTCTGGTGGAGAGTCCGCTAGCCTTATTGATAGCTGCTTGCAGTATAGAATTAAGTAGTCTTTCAAAGAGCTATCCCACTGCGTCGAGCATGCATAGTAAACGGTACGCTGATGGCAAGCTGGGATCAACTTTTCCCTTGGTGATTACGACAAGTCGTTGTTTCTTCCAGCTTCAAGGCACTGATCGTACATGTTTAAGAGTACTGCGGATCGTTCTACGGCGATTGTTTAGAGCATTTTTGCTAGAATCCCGTCCGGGCCGGGTGATTTGTTAGTTTTCAGCTTGTCAGGGGCGGTTGAGAGTTCCTCAAGGGTGAACTGGGAGATTTCTGATATACTTATGTGTGACCGAAAGACGAACGCAAGACAACTAGAAGTGGACCTAACTTTTAAACACATACCGCTGTCAAATGCAACACTGCAAATCTGACGAACATAAAAATATAAGATGAAGATAAGAATAACGAAGGGACGCTAGCGCGTGACTTGACGAGGTTGACGAATCTTCTGATGGTCATCAAACCTGTAAGACATATTTAAAATATTTTTAATTTAAAATAATTTAGTAATAAACTTAATTTAACAATTTAAAATAAACCTTTGTGATTTTAAACATAAACCTACACTTATAGCCTTTTCTGGTTCACTGATTCTTTTTTCGTGCGTGGAAAAGATGGCGTTAAAGATGTCATGCGTTTTGGCAGCGTTTAAGTCAGGTGGCTTAGTTCGAGCTCCAATTTCGACCTCTTGTTTGGGAGCATGTTCACATTAGCGAATATGGAAACTGTTATGCCGCTGAGTTCACAAAAAAGAGTAGGAACGGGACGATGTTTCACTGCTCGCTTTCATCATGGATCTGTGGCGCTCAGTAAACATTTGTTAGCAATCACTATTTGTGGCAGCGATGTCTTTCTGGCTCAACAGTGAGACCTAAGTATCTATACTTTGGAATTCCAGGCACTTCAAAGGTCCGGCGTTTTCACTATAATTTAAAGAACACAAGCTGGCTTCATAAATGTATGCTTGAGTATCTAAACTAATCTATACCAGAATCAGTATCTTAAAAAAAAAAGCACATTGACTCGCCTTTTTAAGCTTTAATTAAAATGATAACTTCGAATATTCAAAACTGTAAATTCAATTTAACTTTCAATAAAACACTATTGCATTAAATCTCCAGCATTTCATTAAAATTCCAGCAGTTAAAGACTTTCATTGCTATTACAGCTTATTTATTTAATTGTCACACAGAAAAGTCACAGAAAAGTGTAACAAGGCGTGACATATGTGTGTCTTTAAAGCGGTTTATTTATGTGCGTTGCGCATGCGCTGCATTTCTTGCAGCTCAAAGCCAAGACTCGTTGGCTTGCCAAAAGCAAATACAGTCATTACTTTCAAGTACGATTT
>JAPZAG010002844.1:0-13914 GCA_027475135.1 Bactrocera correcta | reverse complement strand
CACAGCAGCAAATAGAGGAGCAAAAATAAATATATGGCTTTACTGACGCATATATTCATGTTAATAAGAGTTTACCGTTGGAGTTGCTTCCAAGGGCTAAATAATATGTGTATGTGAGTGTGTGTGAAAATATGTGTGTTTAGTAAGTTATTATTTAAAAATATCAGGTAGCAGTTAATGCTTGTATAATTTTACAGCAGCACTTATACCGTTACTTTCCACCTTGTAAATAAAATTGTGTACTAAACTCTTTGGAAATAAAAAAAAAAAAAACATTGCTTTAGCTAACATTCGTACACATAGCTGGTAAAAAAAAAAGTTTTCACACAAGAACTTGATTTTGAACGTTCAGTTTGTATGGCAGCTATATGCTAAAGTGGCCCGATCTGAACAATTTCTACGTAAATTGTAGAGTTGTCTGGGATAATATTTTTTGCTGAATTTAAGGAAAATATTTTGTCAAATAAAAAAGTTTTCCATACAAGAACCTGAGTTTAAACGTTCAGTTTGTATGGCAGCTATATGCTATAGTGGTCCGATTTGGACAATTTCTTCAGATATTTTAGCTTTGTTGTAGAAAATAATCTGTGCCAAATTTCGTATAGATATCTCAACTTATAAACAAGTTTGTCATATAAGGACTTGATTTTGAACGTTCAATTTGTATGACAGCTCTATGCTATAGTGAACCGATATCGACAATTACTACACATGAGCAACTCTTTAGTAAGAATATGCACTGTGAAATATTTCAGTTTGATTCCCTCAATGAATTCAGTGCTTTTTCTTCGCGTTTATGAGAAGAAGCGAGGAAGTTCTGCAATCCCACTTCTTTCCAATTTCTAAACATTTTTAATATTTTATTTCCAATTTGGGCCTTGATTTTTACAACTTCTTCTTAGAATTTTGCATATTTGTAGCTTTTAATTTCCACTGCTCCGCAAATAAGCAAACAAAAACGATGCTTTCAAGCTCATTGCCTCCGAAAAGCGTTTTTGTCATTTACAATGCTGGCGACAGTTCGCATTCAAGTCTGCATGCAATTCAAAATCATTCGGCTATGAGTGAAATCAAACAACTTTTTCACACTTCACAAGTCCGCTAAGTATGGTCTCGGGCTAAAATAAAACCGAAATTGCACACTTTGCACCAACACAAGCGTCCGTTGCAACGAAGTGCAAACGATACTGACAGCGGAGACGACACCAACGCGCAGTCAAGCACAAAAATGCATACAAATGTATTTAAATATTTATGTGCTTGTGTATGGGTGTGCATGCTGCATCCTTTGTCAATATTTATTTACTCACACATGGCAACTCATCCACCCGACTGCCGGTTGTTGCTTGCCGGTTGCACTCTAGTGGGTGTGTGGCTTCATTAAGCGAAGTGTTGCGACATGGCAAACAAATTTGTTCAAGTGCAAATTTAATGCATTATATACCGTTATTATGTGTGCGAGTATCATTGCTGCAGCGCATAATGGGTGTGTGTGTATTATTGTTTCTTCATTGCTGTCATAATGGCAAGCAAGTTGAAGGGTCCTTCAAACGCGCCGAAATGTATGCAATATATATGCTTACGTGTTTAACTAACACCTAGACAGCAGTGCATGTGCGTATTTATTGCTTTCACACATACATAGAGTAATTGCATGCATATGTATGTAAGTATAATGGTTTGCCGTAAAATAATTGCCAAGTGGCATGCAATCAAAAACATTTTAATAATTAATTTCGAATTAAATGTTTTAAAAATGTTTACTTTATAAAAGTAAAAAAATTATGAATACTATATTATTATATTATAACTATAGATAAATGCAGGCATCGATCGAACGACTAGGTAACATTTTATTTTTGACAAAATGGCGTTTCCCCCAAAAAAGTCCATACCATCTGAAGGATCAAAGCTCAGTTCATGTATGGAAAACTTCTTTCTTTGACCAAATATCTTTAAGAAATTTGCAACAGTTGACGGATCAAAACCTACGATAAATTTTCCGAGCAAACTGTTTCCAACGGATCACTATAGCATGCAGCCTTCATACAAACCGGCTGATCGAACTCAAGTTCTTATTGGAAAACTATTTTATTTGTCAAAATATCTGCACGAAATTTGGCATGGATTATTGTCCAAAGTAGGAGTATAACACGCAAAAAAGCCCAGAGTGGACTACTGTAGCGTATAGCTGTCATACAAACTGATCAATCAAAACTAGGATAATGATGATTTATAGTATATCTTTCGTCCTATGGAAAGGATATTGTAGCTTTAGTATGGTCCAAAATAATTTCTTTTCTTCTTTTGTCTGACGAAAAGATTATAATTTTCGGAGATCAAAGCAAAGAGTCCTTGACCACTTACTGCCTTATTTCTTTATTAATTAAATTCACAATCGATTCGGGCACACCACATTGACCTGAAATGTAAACAAAAGGGTTACTAAGCCCAAATGTAAAAAATGATTGTTGTCTTGGCAAAATTTAAATATATGTTTCCATATGACTAAAAGTAAACAAAACGGTCATCGACTCCATAAAATTATCAAAAAAAAAAAAAAAAAATTATAATCTTTGACTCCAAATGTAAACAAAGGTTGGTGACACGACTAAGTATAAACAAAGGTTTTTGACTTAGCTAAAGTTAAATAAATGTTTTTATCTGGATAAATTTAAACAAAAGGGTCAACGACCCTGTAAAATGTGAACAAAGGTGTCACTAATCCCATGATATGCAAAATAAAGAGTCTTTGCCTCCATATGTAAACAAAGGTTGTTGTCATGACTAAATGTAGGTAAAGGTTTTCAAATTGGTTAAATGTAAAAAAAAGGTAAAGGTTCTTGATTACTAACTACCTAATTTCTTTGCTAATGCCCTCAGAATCGATTCAGGTACACCACAGTAGTTATTAATATAAAATATAGCAGTTTGGGTCTCGCTCCGCAGCTTTTACGAACAAAACTGGTAGGTTTATGGTTTGGCATTTTCAGCTTGGGAGGCGGTAACACATCTTTCTTTTTTTTTCTAAATCCTTGACATTAAAACTCGTTGATCATTATATCACTGCTTTCCTCTATTTTTTTTTCTTTGCTGAAAATTTGATAGAGAATTTGCTTATAAATATGCTTTTACCACTTTTCGGTTAGCTTGATAGCTTTCGGGTACTTTAGCTAAGTTCAGAACTTGACATTGGAACTCGTGGATGACTATATCATTTCTTCTGACTAAATGTTTTGCCGTTGCTGAAAATTTTCTAAAGAATTCGCTTCTATGTACGCTTTAAGTACATTTTGGATAGTTTTCGGATACTGTAGCTAAGTTCCGAACCCTACAAAAAGTTACGTTCTATTGCTGATGTTCAATTAGTAATTTCTAACACGATTTCTATGTCGAAATTAGATTTGAGAGACCTAATATATAGAAGGTCCTTGATATATGTAGTATAAAGTAATGGTAAATAGTGTTTTGAGCGACCGCTTGGTTTTTAAAATTATTTCCAAAAAAGTACCGTAAAGAGATCTACGATTTTGCACTAGATAATTTTACAAGTGATTGAAAAAGATTTCGATTTTTGGTGCAGAGGCATTAGAAGCTACTTGATTTATTTAGTATATGGAAAAATAACGGTTCAAAAAAGTTTCTGGCGCTTTCTTGGTTTCTATCAATATCGTCTCAAGGCCCTGGGTTCCATCTAAGTGGACAAGGATCCCATCAACTCAGTCGCTTCGAACAGGCTCCAAGAATTGTTCAGAATGCTGGATCTTTGTGACCATGTGTGATATAGGAAAGGGTGCAATAGACCATTGGAAAAGTCTTAATTTTTTACCTATCCAACTATCATTATCTTCAAGTGTACCTGAGTTGATATATGACTTTCCACTGGACACTTTTTCAAGCCCTTGGGCAAGTTTATGATGTTGAATGTATGCTCTGCGCCATTGCGTGGTTTCGACTTACCCGGGTCGCTCACATTTGTTGTAAGCTCAAATATAGTGACGATCTATGAGTTTCTAGTGATAATTTTTTGAGAGTTTATTGGTAAGGCAAAGCATAGCTTTATGTGCAAGTGATTTCGGGAGATTTTGGTTTAACCTCAGGACTAAACCAGACCTAAAACTAACCGATTAAATCCAAATCATTAAACGATTTTATATAGTTTTTAGTCTCTTTTTGAACAATTTTTCAGCTATCGTGAAATCAGTAAAGCTTATTTACTTAAAAAAAAAATTTTTTTTGTTCACACTCGCGCCAGCTTTTTGTTTTTATTTAACTTATTCGAAAAAAAGAATTTGCTTAATTGATTTTGAAGCACAAATTGAAATCAGGCATCAAGCGGAAATGACTTTCATTAACTTTTTATTTGGCTTGGTAACAATGTGAATTGATTTAAAAAATGGAATATATATGTATATATATTTATATATGGCTGTATATATGTATATATAATTGAATATATATGTATGTACATATGTGTATTTATATATTATATATTTAAATGCATATATGTATGCTCACCACTCACAACACTTCCGCAATTTGGCGCTTATTTAACTCACACTATTTTATTTGCGTACAAAAGCGCAAGCCATTTACGTATGCAGCAAAAAAAAAAATGCGATTTAACAATAAAAATAAATAAATAAAAGAAATTTAATTCAAGTGCAATCAAATAGTGGCAGCGCAGCAAAAGGCTTGCAACGGAAAATGCAAATTTTTAGAGAGAAAATTTATTAAATAGAAGTGTGGCAAAAAGCTTAAAGCGCACAGCAGTAACACCACACACACACACACACACGCATACATTTGAGAGTTACTACAATGCTTGAAAATTCAATAAAAACTTGCATTGAATGGCCGACGCACTCACACACTTACACGCATACATGCATGGCGCTTGCTTATTGATAGTCATATTGGAAAATTCATAACGAATTCATGCGACCGGAAATAATTGCTGAATTCAAATTTAAATGAACGGAAGTAATTTCGAGTTTGATTTCTGATTTTCTGCACTTTCCACAAGCACACACACACACACACATACATACACACTTATAGTAACTGACCAGCGCCCTACAATGCGCACGTCTGTGCGTCCAACATGCTACCGCCGACCGCGTGCTTGTCCGCCCGCCTGACCACTACTGGCAGCCTGGTCTAGCCTGGCCAGTTATTCAGCTGTCATGCTGCAGCTTATATTCATGATTTCAATGCATTCAATACAATCGGAATGATCTGAATGACGTGTATTTGCACGCATTGTGTTGCGACGCGTCTGTGTGCAGTCGCAGTTGGCAGTAGTGTAATGGTTATTGCTATTTGGTACTTGGCCGCTTGGTAATGCTGCTGCTGCTGCTGCTGCAACGCATTACTGGTCATCGGAAATGCAGGATATTATGTTGAAATCGAATCAAAAGCAAAATTTCAAATCAACGCATGCACATTTGCTTGTAATAAATAAATATGCAGTTATTCACTGCAACATGCACGCATACATTGGCAACACTACTTTGCAAATTAATACGTCTAAGTGTGGATTGGAGACCCATTGGAAAACTGTTGCAAGCGTGCGGTGTTAAAGCATGAGTTTTAAAGTGTGGTTTCTTAGTCAAATTCAATAAGGTTTAGATACATTTTCAAAGAGCGATTTCCTACTAGAATCCGAAGGGACATCGCTACCTTTTCAAAGACCGATTTCTTACTCAGAACCAATGAGGCTTTCAAAGAGTGATTTCCTACTCAAATCCGAAGAGACATGGCTACCTTTTCAAAGACCGATTTTTTACTCAAATCTATTAAGGCTTGGTGACCTTTTTAAAGACAGATTGCTTATTCAAATACGATAAGGCTTGGCTATCTTTTCAAAAAACGATCTCCTAGTCAAACCGATAAGGCTTGACTATATTCTAATAGAATGATTGCTTCTCAAATCCATTTAAGCTTGGCAATTTTTTCAAAGCTCGACTCACATATAACAAGGCTTAGCTACCTTAATAGCGTTAGGCTATCGTCTAATGCTTATAGAGCATAAATATTCACTCTCTTATCAGTTCCTTAACTGCATTAAAACATAAATTTAAGTTTTGTTCGGTTAGTCTTAGGTTAATTTTTTGGTTAGGTTTAGTCATGTCGCCAACTCATCGGCAGAACTTACTTGGATCGATACTTATAAACCCTCAAATATTGTTTACTAGAAACTCATAGATCGTCGCTAGATTTAAACTTACAGCATATGTGAAAGGCCCGGTTAGGTTAAAACCACGACACATCAAAGAGCGTACATGGAACATCGAAATCTGGCTCACTCACTTAAAATAGTGTCTATTGGCAAATCATATATCAACTCCAGGTACACCTGAAGATAATGATAGATGGACAGGTAGATAATTAAAGATTTAAACCGGGAGCTATGGTCTATTGTGCCCTCTCGTATATCATATATGGTCACATAGTTCCAGCATTCTGAACAATTCTAGGAGCATGATGGGTGCGACCGAGATGATGTGGTTTCTGTCCACGTAGATGAGACCTAGGGCCTTGAAAAAATAATAATAGAAACTAAAAGGTCGCTTAAAAGTCTTTTAAACCATTATTTTACCAGAAACTAAATAAATCAAATAGCTTCTACTGCCTTTGCACAAAACATCGAAATCTGAATCGATTCTGAGCAAATTAAGAGAGAAATTAGTTATGTGGTAAATAATAAAGAACTCTTATTTTTTTTGTTTACATTTAGCCATTTGAAAGATTAAGTCAAGATAACAACCTTTGTTTACATATCGAGCAATGACTCTTTATTTTACATTTCAGGGGGTCAGTGACCCTTTTGTTTGCGTTTTTTGGGGCCGTTGACCCTTTTTTCATATTAAGCCAGGTTAAAATTATTTGTTTACATTTGTCTAAGTCAAAAACCTTTGTTTATAATTAGTCAGGACAACAACCTTTGTTTACATTCGGGGTCAAAAACTCTTTATTTTACTTTTAATGGGGTAAGTGATCCCTTTCTTTAAATTTTATGGGGGTCGGTGATCTTTTTGTTTACATTTAGCCAGGTCAAAAACCGTTGCTTATATTTAGTCATGACAACAACCATTGTTTACATTTGCGGCAAAATTTGTTTATAATTTTATTGTTAATTTTATGAGGTCGATGACCCTTTTGCTTACTTTTAGCCAGATCAAAAACATATATTTACATTTAACCAAGACAACAACCATTTTTTACATTTGGGGTTCATAACAGTTTTGTTTGCATTTAAGGTGTGGTGTGCCTGAACCGATTCTGATTGAATTCAGGTAGTTAGTAATTAAGGATTCCTACTTTTTATTTCCCAAGCTTCTATTTTCTTAATTTTGCCTGCATTTCGGACTTTACATTGGCGAGACTACGCTGTGGGCAGCTGGGGTCCTCACACTCGAAGAGGGATCGGTAGTGAGGTCACAGAGTTTGCTTAAATTTGATTCAACCGCAGACTTCCTAAACGATGACTATTTCTCATGATGAACTTCATCTGGTATCGCAAAGGACCAAAACCAGACTAACCTAACCTAACATAATTAACCTGTTCTGGGTATAAAACTATATAATTAACGATCTACTGGGTCTGTATCAGCCCTTCAAGCGCGACCTCTACCCTAAATTGTTAGATTAATGTTCTAGTAGAACTTAAATAGTGGTTATCAGTCTTGAATAATGGATACTTTGTTAACAGCTTGCACTACTCTACATTTTTCCTTCAACTTCTTGAGCCGTAGGAGTATTCTTAGATTATCTTCGGCGCTCCTACAGGGCATACGCATACATGCGCTTATTTCCTGCATTTCGAAAGCCTGTATAAGTGGCCTCTCGCATTCGCTGTGAACCATGAACAACAATTTGCATGGACATTGAACATGAATACTGCTGATTGCTTTTGCGAACAACGTCGGAGCGAAGAGCGGTGCGAGCGGCATGGAGCGACCAAGAATGATGCGACTAAATTGGGTGGTTATGCATTGAACGGCGGCCGAAGGATAGGTAATTTGAAAGCATCGTGCTTTTTCTTTCCTGCGCTGCTGCCGCAGGGCTATTCAAATTTAAATACACTTTGGCAAACGGAAGCTGTTGAAGCTTTACAAAATGCATTGGCAACAATGCAGCCAAATGTAACGGCAAAAAACCACAAAAAGTAAAGTCGACAACAAAACAACTGGAAGACATGAAAAACTGCATGTGTATTTACATATGCCCAGCAATGTATGTGTACGTGTGTGTAAATGGAAATGTGTGCTTTTGTATTGTGCAACGAGAATGGCTGCGTTGGCATACAATACAATTTCAGCAGCTTTGATTATCAACACACTCACATGCCGTACACACATATGCAAAGCAGTCATTTTATTTATATATTTATAAGCCAGTAGGATAAAGCATCACGTTGCGTTTGAGTACATTTGTAATTTATTTTTATGAACATTACATTCAGAACTACAATTTAGCATATTATGAGTACTCATTATACCCCGAACAGATTAAAAGATCAGCATATTAAGCTGAGTCGATTTAGTCATATCCTTCTGTCTATCCATGTGTATATACCCTCAGTTTTTGAAATATCGTTCTGAAATTTCGCTTACGTTTTTTTCTCGCCAAGAGGCTACTCACTTGTCAGAATCGCTGATATCCGGCAACTATAGCATATAGCTGCCATACAAACTGACGGATCGAACCCAAGTCTTTATATGGAAAACTTTTTTATTTGACAAATTATCTTCACGAAATTTTGCACACATTATAATAAAATGCAACCCATCAATCTCCAAAGAAATTATTCATATCGGACAACTATAGCGTATAGCTGCCGTACAAACTGACCGATCAAACTGAAATCCTTGTATGGAAAACTTTTTTAATTGCCAAGTTATCTTTCCGAAATTTTGAGAAGATTATTATCCAATGCAATTCTATAATATCCCAAGAAAGTCTTCAGATCGGACAACTGTAGCACATAGCTGCCATACAAACTGATCGATCGAACTCAAGTCTTTATATGGAAAACTTTTTTATTTGACAAATTATCTTCACGAAATTTCGCATAGATTAATATCCAAAGAAACAACACAATCTCCGAAGAAATTATTCAGATCGGACAACTCTAGCATATAGCTGCCATATAAACTGACATAACAAAATCAAGTTAAGGATCTTCTAATACCCTTGAATGTCATAAAAAATGTAATTGTGTAGGGTATTATAACTTCTGGTTGCATTATTGTGTGTTTGCGTGAGCGAGAGCGCTGCTTTATGGCCATAAATGCTGCAGAAAACGCATAGCTTACGCCAATAATACATGCCAACACACATACTTACACACAAAAAGTCTTAATCTCAATTCATATGTGAGTATGTATGTGTGTGTGAGTGTGTGCCTATAAAATCTCTAGTCCTAGCAAACTAATAAAACTTGCTTTCCCATGTCGGCTCTGCGGTCACAAGCAATTTTCTGGTAGAACAAATCGAAAACCATATTATTAAATTACTTTAAGTGCTTTGTTGCTGCAATCGACAAAATATATGCAAAGAATATGCAGTGAATTTACAATTGATGCATCGGCAAGTGCCGCTGTGTCGCATGCAAAGTACGCAATTTCTCTGAAATAATATTATATTTGCATGAAAGTGGCTATAATTTACTTTTTCTCCACTCTAATTTAAGATATGAGCTTTTGAAAGTTTCAAGACCCTTAACAACCACTAAAATCAAAAGGGTCATTAATCCTATTTCATTTCGAATCTCTACAAAGTCAATCAACCTCAACTCAATTAGAGAGATTTCGCCATGGACGCTGAATTTTCCATCTGTTGTAACAAATATGCCTTCTTTGTCCACCCTGTCATTAAAATTACCAGGGAAAATTTTGCACTCTTCGTCCTTTTACCGTCCATCGCATTTCCTGGACGGCGGTGATGTCAGCCTTTACCTTACAATGACATCAAATTTTGGGAACGGATATTCCAGGTGCATGCCCTTAAATCATAGTCCTTACTATGTTTACTCTGGTCTTCATCAAAAGTGGGGTCTGTCATCCGAGGCTGCTGCATTTTTTCATTGAGCGAGCCGCTTGTTTCAAGACCGAGGCCCGCTCGCAGCCGCAACTCTGGTGAACAAGCGCTGCAATTAGACTTCAGCGAACCCTTAAACTGTATATGGTGGAATGGCTTCGCTGAAGTCTTTTAGCTGTAGCCCCAGGTTCCACACGGGTTGGCTACCATATTTAACGCAAGGTTTACTCACGTTTCCAGGTTGCATGGCGAGAACGCAAGAAGAGGAATTGGTTATAGCCTTACGACTCTAACTGCTAAGTCATAAGCATGACTCTACTTTTTAACATCCCAGCCAGATCGAAAGCATATATTTACATTTGTCTAAGACAACAACCGTTTTAGCTCAATGATTTTCTTGCTTACCTTTAGCTAAGTCAGCAACCTTTGTTTATATTTTACCAAGTAAACAACCTGTTTCTACATTTTGCCAAATCTGCAAAAAATTTTGCATTCAACTGAGTTCAATAACCCCTTGCCAAGTTTTATCGTTCTTGTTGAGGTGGAAGGGTCATCATCGACTCTTATGCCTTCTTATAGTCAAGAGTGGGCTTAAAGTTATATCAATGACTTGAACTGAGACTTTTAAATCGTAAAATGACGGTGTAAAATTTAGGTTCTCAAATTTCGCTTGAAGAAAATGACAGGCTAAGATGCGAATGTTTCTTTTGGTGATATACGGTCTTCGGTTTCATTTTCGTCGAGGGAAATATACTATTTCTTGATGTAGAAGAATATTGTTTTTGTTAAGTGAGAGTGGTGAAGTTTCCCAGTCTTAATAATCTGAGATCTTGAATTCAAAGCGTAGAAACCACAACTCGTGCAAGAACTGAAGCCGCTCGACGCGAGGCGACATCGCTTCGCTCTAGGATTCTTGAAAAGTTCCAGGAAGATCCAACGTTTTCGAGCCAAATTTCGTTCAGCAATGAGGCTCAATGGTGTGTCATTCGCCAGTTATCAGTGGAAATCCTCGAATCAGTAATCGAATTTTGAACTCAGCAGATGTACCATCTGAGACGTAGCCGCGGCCAACATTTGAAAGAGATAATCTTCGAAAAAGAAATGTGAAAGAATGTTCTTTCGAATAAAAATAAGCATTTCCCACTAAATTTGAAGTTTCTGCGGTATTTCTTAAAAAAATAAATGCTGAAAAAAGGTTCTTTAGAATGATAATAAACATTCCTTATTGAATTTGAAGTTTCTGTGTTTTTTCTTGAAAAAAGTGTTCCCTACTCGAAACGGATCATCCATCATTACCGAAATTCTTCATGCCATGTTGAGGGATGAGCCATCTAACCTAACTTAAACTGTCCTGAAAAGATTTCGAGATTCTCAAAGAGAATCTTCTAAATTTAGCTTAGAAAATGATATTCCGGCAGGCTCGAGTTTAATCCTTAGCGATGCCAGCAGTGCCGTAACGTAAGTAGTTCATTAGTCTTACTTCAGGATGCCAGCGCTTAATGCGAATTTCCATTAGTTCTGCGACCTCACTATCGCTACTTCCAAGTTCAAGAACTATTCTTATTTCTTCCCCACAAATGTTTAGTAACATTTCTGCTCTAATATCATATTTGCAAATTTAAGCCTCTACTAAAGCATATATTTTATTACATAAATAATGAGTAGTAAGTGCCTTAATTATATGCTCTTGAATTCATGCCTTCGTTTTTATGTAAATAATTGTGTAAGCACAGTTACAACAACAGCTTGCAGCGTTCTAAATTAGTAATATTTCTTTGAAAGCCCTTGAGCGCAATTTAAGCGCCGGATCTTTAACATGAATGCAATAATAAATTTTATAAATTTAAGCGCACTATTAAATACTTGCAAAGGACACTCACACACACACACACACAAATCCTATATTTGCATTTTCGTTGAATTAAATGCGAGAGTAAGGCGCACAAAGCGACTACGAGAGCAAAGGCAACTTAATATTGCTGTCAGTTAATGTACTAAGGAATTATTGCTGCTGTCGTTGTAGTTGTTGCTGTTGCTCAAAAACCAAATAACATGAAATGAATATTTTTGGCATAATTTACGAAACAAAGGCGAAATGTAAATCTTAAAATACCCTTGAGCACTTAAATGTCAAAGTATCATGTACACGATGTCCACTCGGCAGCGTCGCTTGCTCCACTCAAAGCAGAGCAATGGCAAGTAGAACACAAGTACATTTCGGAGCGGTAAATGAAATTTATAGTGAAATGCGAATATCCATATAATTTCGCAGCGCTTGCATTGTAATGACATGCACAGAGGTCGAGGACACAGTGAAGAGAGGGAGAGAGCGAAAGACACAGTAGGGAAATCTGGGAAATGACAGCAGAAAATATACCAAAAAAATGCTGAAGAATATTAATATAAATAACGGAGTAGGAAGTGAGCGCTGACGGCAGGAAAAGCAAAGTATGACGGGGCTGGCACTAGGGAGCGAGCGCTTAAGCGATTCTAAATGTAGATGCAGCGAATCTAATGTATTAAAAATAAATCTTGATTGGCGCTTATAATTCCACGCTCGAAAATATAAAGATTCTAAAAATTCACTAAAGTGTTTTCAAGTTCAAAGTTCGTAGTTATAAGCAATGTATTCGGCTTATTAAACAGTTATATATGAGAGTAATTCTACACTTTAACCACTACTCTCATTTCTACTAGAAAATCAGAGCGACTTACATATGATTCTTGCGAAAGCGGAAAGTTCGTCCTAAAGCCTGAAAGTTAGTTGGTTCAAAAGTGAGACTCAGCATCGCCAGACCACAGCCAAACACAATTAGGCCATCATTAGATCCATTTTGCAATCGAGTGGTATCCAAATTAAGTCTTACCCAGCAATTCAACTGATTGGATTTGGTAAAATAGTTATTTTTTGCCTCAAAGCCTCACAAGTTGGAGCTTTGAGCGCTGTGGCATAAATCCCGTCTCGCCCGGTTGAAAACTGGCTTCAAAGTTAGAGCGTCATGTCATCCTCTGCGCAAGCTCTGCATGCCGCCGAATCTCGATTTTTTGAAAGTGAGATTTTTAGGCTAGTTGCCCTGTGTTGACTCCTACAATTTTACTATGTTCCGTTTTGATAGAAGTATAAGCTTTTTGGCCTGTTCATCATTACCAACTTCAAAGAATATGTTGGTTGGAGGTAGTACATAACTCTAGTAGCCTATCTGCCATGCGACATCTTCCACTGAGTTAATGGAGAACCCAAATACCCCCCTTTCGAAGCAATCCATGTCAGTTTTGAATACCGTTGCTCTTCGGACATGCTTTCTCCGGGTCTGCCAGTGTATATTATGTTATAGTTGAAGGGACAGGTCGCCTCCTGAAACTGAAGGTCCATTAATGTCCCGCTCAGTCGATCCCTTGAAAAAGGTGTGTTTCACTCTTTCCGGAATCCGTACCCCTGCCAAAACTTCTAGTTCATTGTGGCATAGTTGAAGGGACAGGTCGCCTCCGCGAATGACGTCCTGAAACTGTTGGCCCATTACTGTCCGGCTCAGTCGATATCTTGAAAAAGGCGTAATATTTCACTCTTTCCAGTATGCATACCTCTGCCACAGTTGTGGGTGGATTATCACTTGCATGGACGAGCCAACCAAATCGTTTGCCTTTTCGCTTTCATCTATTCCAATATGACTGGCTACCCAGCTTATATTAAACGTGTTACATACTGAGAGTCTAGTGGTTGAGCACTTAGATAACCTAAAGCAATGAGACTTTGTATTGGCGTGACGGATAGTCTTAATGGCCGATTGGTTGTCACTAGAAGGTTCAAGCGCACTAGGCAACTTCTGTTATGCCAAATATTTTAGCCTGAAAGCAAGAATTTTAGTCATT
>JAPZAG010002843.1:0-13923 GCA_027475135.1 Bactrocera correcta | reverse complement strand
TCCTAAAAACAGTTTTAATATATACCATATCTACACCTTACTTCCTAATTACTCATACGTCACGTTGGACCCACTAGACATGCGGTCAAGATGCGTGAATAGCTTGCAATTGATTTCGTGTTTAATTTCTAAGAACAAAAAAAAAAACGAACATTTAACAACATATTATTTTATGGATAGAAACTTCCCTTTTCACATTTTATCTGATGGACGTCAAGGAGGCTTTTCTGTGTAATACCCTTAACTGTAATTCTCCTTGTTGTTGTTCTTCTTATAGGGTTTTTCAGGAACTTAAATAAATGATTCCAGTTAGTATACTTTATGTCCATACTACATCCCAGATTTTCAAAATTATTAAAAGGAGAGAGAACTTTTTGTAATTTTTGCACTTCTGATGTCCTAAAAACAATGTACGACAGCAATAAAAAAACATTTTCGTTGCCTCTGAATAACATTTGTAGTTGTGGGTCATCAAAAATACCAGTTTTTAGTTTTTCATTACTTAAAGTGGGCAACTTTCTTGAAAGATATAAAAAGCACAATACCATTTTCTCTAATAAATTAAAATTTTGCTTGAACTCGTCCCAATTCGCTGCTCTGGAGGCAAAATAATCTCTACAACCATATTTACAGGACAATTGAAAGCTCACAGAACACCATTGTAAAATACATTTTTTTGGCAGAATTCGTTTTTTTTTTTTATTTAACATAGTTCCGTTCATGGGTGATACACTGATTATAGCGACTCTCCAACTTTACCATACAAGTTTTGCTGTACGATTTGTCCTTGGATAACCTCTTCATTCGACGAACATTTCTTCCCAGCAAGCATTCTTTTGAGATCTGAAAACAGTAAGTTTTCGCTGGGAAACTGATCTAGAAAAAAAAGTAAATTCCAGCCCAATTAATGGATTTTTGTCATCGTTTGCACTGACTTGTAACATTGTGCACTGTCTTGGTGAAACAGCACATTCTTTTTTTTTCAAATGCGGTCGTTTTTCGGCGATTTCGTTCTTCAAACGGTCCAACAACGCAATAATAATAATTTTCCTTTTTTAAGTTAGTCAATAAAAATTATGCCATGTACTACCCAAAATACAGACGCAACAACCCTGCCAGCCGACTGTAGCGTTTTCACGCTTTGGTGCGGATTCATCGTGCGCAGTCCACTCGATGACTGTCTATTGGACTTCGACATGAAATAATGCAACCATGTTTCATCCACTGTCACATATCGAAGCAAAAATCGGGTTTATTACAATTTTAACATCTCCAAACACCACTCCGCATCATCAACTCGACGTTTTTAGTTAAAAATGAGCCCACTTTACACAGAGCTTTCTCATACTCAAATATTTATGAATGATAGGATGTACCCGATGAGTTGATATCTTTAGAGTTCCTGGCGTATCGGATAACTTTTTCAAAGACATCCAAAATTAATAAGGGCGTCTATTGTCTTCATCCTACTCAAGAATGTTTTGCCGACGAAAAAGTCAAAAAAAAGATCACATATCAATTTTGGATGCCCTTAAAAAAGTTATTTGATATGCCAGGAACTGTAAAGATATCAACTCGTCGGTGCTTATTTCGTCTAGTTCAAACTTAGCAAACAATTTTTTAACGTTTAATTTCTTTAGTGCAGAGTCCCAATAATGTTGACCGATCTAAACCTTGACTTGCTCTGCTGTTCCATAAACATATGAAGCATTTAGTGCACCCTTTTTTATTGTTCTAACAAAAATTTGGCCATTTTTAAATCGATAACGAATGAAATTACAAAAAAAAAGTTATATTTCACATTTCAGTAAGTTATGTCTTAGAAACAAAACATCGTAAAGAGTTCTTGAAATCTCGATAAAGTTGTCGAGTTGTTTTTCCTGTGGCATACTTAAAGCTGTTGACATACTGACAAATTTCAAATCACTACAATCGTGCATGCAGGGTTAGAGGGTTATTAGAAGTGTATTGCGTTTTTCATTTGGACACTCACATACATGTAGACATATATTTTTATGAATATAATTAATTTCATGAATTCATTAATGTATTTTACACATTGGTTTTGTATTTGCGCTTATCAATAACATTAATCGGTTGTTATAAGCATTGTTAAAGTGGCCACACGAAAAATCATAAAATTGAAGGTGTCAAGTATCTTATACTCGTATGAGTCAGCAAAATAAATTTGAGTCTTTTTTTTTTTTTAATAGACAAAATTAAAAACAATGAAAACTGAGTAATGTAAAGTACCAAATTTATGAAGATTAATGCACATGAACTGCGTAGTTCTTAGTTAGTCATCAACTTAACGAGGATCCTTAGCATTTGAAATCGCCATACCAAATAAAACTTTTCTAAAATTTTGTGGTATTCTGAACAGGTGCGAGGTCGGAGATACTATATACCATAAATGCATAAAATATGATCAACGTGATGATTGGATTCGATTGAGCTATATTCGTCTGTCTGCCTATATATAGGCGAATTTTGCACCCAACTACTTGTCAACAAGTAAGGAAAAGCTAAGTCCGAGTGTAACCGAATATTTCTTACTCTTGCAACTTCCAAGGTTTAAAGCCAGGAATGAGCCTTGCTAGTTATATGGGGTCTAGGGCGAGTTTCTACCAGATTTTATTCATTCTAAGCAGAAAAACATGCACTCTCAATTTTATTAAGATAACTCACATATTGGCCTAATGAATATGAATGAGAGAAAATTGTTACGTACCAAATTTGGTTGACATCGTCGGGCGGGTTTCGAGATATGTGATTTCACCACCACACCCGTCGCGTAATTTTTACCCCGACTCCCATAAAGACTCGCTTCTCTTGTGTATTTAGTTAAAAAATTTTCTTATTTAACAAATATCTTTTTGAAAATCGGCATAGAATATTGTCTTTTGCAAATTTGATTTATTTTTTTGTAAAAACACATGCCGAAAATGCAACTTTCACTTGTTTGTGTTTTTCCTTCCTCTAATATTTAGGTTATAGTCTCAATTAAAGTATGGTTTACTTTTCATGATTCTGTAAAAAGTTCTGTTGTCAAAGCGGAGGTACCTCTTTCCCGAGGGACTGCCAGAAATGTCGAGAGCAAATCGAAATAAACGAGAGCAAATCTTACAAAACCATCGATAGTTTGTGGGCCTAAATATATTTCAATTCGATCTTGAGTCTAGGGCAACTAAACCAGCGACATAATGATTGAAATCGTTAGTTTGATTTCTGATTTGGATTTTCAAAACTTTTCGAAACGGCGTTTTGAATGCTTTACTTTCTTGTGGCCTTAAGATGTTATTTAGAAATATAAAATAGATTGTTTCGATTATGAAATATATACATATGTATGTGTATGACACACCGCTTTCAATATTATTCGTTGGTCCTCTTATACTGCAGACACAATTTTTGCAAAAACATATTTAAAGATCAGACAAAAAGTCCCGAAATCGACCTAATAATATTCGGTAATTTAAAAAAGTGGGTTTCTCCACAAAGAATTTATTTTTGTTGCAGCCAATCCCAACAGCAAACAAGAGAAAGATTAAATTTTTTTTCTTTCTATTCGTATACCTATATAATCGTATATATAGTACACATATATGTAGAGTATATATATATTTAATGTATGTAGGAATTTACTTTTTGATGATTAATACCCTGGCATCATGCTGCATAGTTATAGTAGTTGTTTCAAAAAAAACGGGAGTTTGTAACAAACAAAAGATTATTCAAAATTAGAAGAATTAATTTCCGGTACATAATAGGTTAGGTTTGGTCAGATTGGCTGATCCCGGGAGGATCACACTATTATGTACACTCCTTTATAATGCCAAAAAGAAAAACCTCGTGAAGTTAAAAATCAGCTTACGACAAAAAATTTTTAACCTATCACAAATCTTCTAAGATGATTTTTTTCTACTTCCGTTATTTCACGTGGATGTCTAAAAAAGGTGGGATAAAAGATGTTCTTGCCTTAATGTAGCAAAACCATCATAATACAAACAGCTGATCCAGCTGGTATCCACTAAAATATTGAATCCCAATCGGACAGTGTCCAGTCAAAACTTCTACAACCATTTATAGATTAATTTTGTGGGAGTGAAAAGTTCCCTAGACCTCTTACACTTTACCCTTAGGCAAAAGAACCTTACGACTGCGCAGCGACTGTTTGGCGATCAGCGCTGGCTGATTTCGTCTGAGGACCAAATGCAGTAGTAAACCAGAAAATGCCAACGGAGCTCCTACTCGTTCTCATTCCGCAATTATTGAGACTGTGGTGCCTGCAACAGCGAGCTCAGCAGCCTTACAGTTTCCTGAAATACCGCCATGGCCGAACATCCACACTAGTCTAATCATAAAATAGCTAGATAATGGATTTAAAGCGTGTAGACATCCTTTCACTAGGTTTGAGCAACCAGTCAGCAAACAAAAGTCTAATATCGTTGCCCTACTATCGGAATGGATTGTTACCGAATCAGCAGATCTACGGCTATTTTCAAAGTATACAAATATCCGTCCAAATTTCAACCCTCAAAAACTACCATATCGAGTTCAAACAATTTTCAGACGATGATTCAAATAGAGACAATAAAGAAAATGAAACCAAACATAGCAAACAATTTTCGGAATTAGTTCATACTTCTTCTATCCTAATATATTTTTGTTGTTGTAGAGGCAGAAAACGTCGCAAAAGTAAAACAAATGTTGCTGAATTGACAAAACTCTGAGTCCGTTATGGTAACGTAGACCCCAATGCCGTGGGAACGCCAAATATATCGGTGAGTTTGTGAGATGTGAGTAAAGTTATAAAAAATATCGGAGAGAATATCGAAGAATGTCGAAAATTAATGTCAAATAAGATGTTTTAGTTATAAACCATATACTGTAATTGCGTTATCAGCGATATAATATCCTAATAGCAAATTAAATTGATACAAAAAATGAGAGCAATTGTTTGTTCATTTCGCCTCAGAAGAATTATCAAATCATTAGCCTATATTTTTTATAAAACTTTGCGGAGTTCTAAAAATATTTCAGACGCCTTTAATTCGTACAAATGACAAGAATACACAACGGTCGGTTGGCTGCATTCGAACTTAGTTCTTCCTTACCTCAGCTCTTATCAATGGGAGGGCTAGTGCTCCCGGCCACTATCAATTATTAGCGCCATTCGACACAAAAACTAAATTTAATTGATACATTTTTACTGGCTCTCTAATTACAGCTCACCTTATTCTCTGTTTACAAAACTTCTACTACTACTATACTATGTAATGCCTTATCTGCTCTCCTATCACCATTTCAAATGGTGAAAATAAATAAATTTAAACACTTTTCGATAATGAATCAACGCGCCTAATCACATAGGGACATGTGTATGTTTGTATGTTTTGTAAAAAAATCACACTTTTTTACTGCAACAGAATACTCTTCAATACGACAATACGGTTTGCAGTATATATTTGGGAGAGCAGACATAATTGAAAAGTATTTAAACGACTTGAGCAACTGAAGCGAGCCATATACCGATATAACAACACATGGGATTCCAAGTGTTTCTAGACAGCGCATAAACAATTTAATTTTTTTCGAAGTAATCGCTGAAACGGTAGTGTTATGTCGATAGAACAAGAATCAATGGCCGCTGAAAAATTGCAGGCAATCGAGGAGGATAGTAATAGTGAAATAACCTCGCGTAAATCGGACGGAAAGAGAAAGTTTACAGTGTTAGAACCAGCATTGTTTCTAAATTACATAGCGACAGCGTTGGCCGGTAGGACATTTTAAAAGTGTTACTTTAAAACAGTGTACATGAAAAACATTAATTTATTATTATTATTACGTTTATTAAAGGTGCTGTGTTACAAAATCAAGAACTCTACCAAACTTGTGTTGCCGTTTACGATTACGATGAGGAATTGTGCGAACCCATGTTGGGAGTTATACCCAAAAACGCGACATCACAAGTGAGTACTCTCGAGCAAGTTTTTTGTTTGGAACAAAAATTATGTTGGAAGTTGACAATGTAGGACAATTGTTAAAGAGGGTTTTCTCAGTGTTATTTTCTGACAGTGATTAGTGGTTAGTTAGTAAGCGACTTTACAAAGAAATCATTAATAGTTTTCATGGTTTCGCCAAGCTTTGCCGATTGTGAATCGAACAAACAAGTGTTATAAAAGACATGTACATACTGACTTAAAGTAATGAAGAAGGAACGAAAAAATATAAAAGTAACCATGTAACCATTTTGACATTTTTGACATTTAGAACAGATATTTTGCGAAGCCATGACGGCTCATATCAAACAATATTATTCTTTATTGACGTAGATACCGCTTACGGAGTTATAGCCGAGTTTATATATAATACAATACTACAACTAAAATTAAAAGCTTCGGGAAAACGGACTGTTAATGTAGAAAAATATTTAAAGAAATTTAAAGTAAATGAGAATATAAAGAAAGTGTAAGAAACTCGCGATTTAAAGGTGGCTATTGACGATTCATTAAAACTACTTATTAATTTACTGTCAATTTCTTAAACTGTGTAACATCAAAGACATATAACACCACATTCAACTAAATAACCTTACTAAATATTTTCCTTTTACCATAAAATTAGTATTAAGAGCCGAAGGCCCTGGTAGCCAGTGCTGATTCTTATAAGTGGATTAATTATTTATAATTAGTTCTCTTTTAAATAAATAAATAAATAAAAATAAATTTACTGTCAATTGCTGTAAAACTCGGTTACAAAACATAAATTTGTTCAAAATTATAAGTAGCGTGGATACTCGTTGAACATTTCGGCAAGAATTGTCAATCTTTAAGACTAAAATTAGACATTCTGCTGTTATAGCGCTAAGTAATAAGTAACGAAGATGTGACGTAGACCCATATACTACACGGTTAAAAAAAAATGCGCACATGTGATTCTATCAGACAGAAGTATAAATAAATCAATTAAAAATAGCAACAACTCCTTGCGATAAGCTTCAGACTGATAGCATAAAAAAGAAATGTAAATTGATTACGAAAAAAATAAAATACACATGTGGTAGTATTGATTATCAGTAAAACAGCTGAGGGTAATAACAACTGACGGGCCTACTCAGGTGGATTCCCTGTGATTAAATGCCATAATAATTGAAATGTGTGACTCAGCTACGCTATCATTGATCAAACAAAAAGTAATAATAATAAATGAAAACGTAAGCGTTTTTATCAGGGAATCTCCTCTAAGGGTAAAGAAGTAATTAAAAAAAAATGGTTTTTTAACAGTGGCAGTCTCTTTAGTAGATAAAGCTGGAAATACAAGTGTACATATCCGAGAACAAAGGGTTTCGCCCGAAAATCCATAAAATACTTGGAAACTTCTTTTATTGTAAAAAAAAAATAATATTTAATCAAGGTGACAATAAGTGCCTAGAATTACTTTTTGGACTTAACGTTGCTTTGCACATTGTTTCGCTATGCACTTAGCCTAAACTGACTGTTAAGGAGCCACAAACACCTACAGAAACAGCAATGCTATTAGTTTTCGAAAGGGAAGTTAATGTTATTAGCATAGCATCTGTTAAATGACTTTGAGACTGAAGGAATGATAAAAACAACGTAGTCTTATTAACAGAAGTGAACAAATGCTATTAGCAGGACACTGTTAACTAACTGTGTGACAGAATATATAACAATTACAAATTTAATAATATTAGCAGGGAACTGTTCAATGAACAAAATGAATAAAAGAAGAGCATTAATGTTATTAGTTGAGCGCTGTTATATGACTGACTGACTGAAGGAATGATAAAAGCAACTTAATCTTATAAACAGAGCACTGTTAAATGACAAGGAAGCAAAATATTTGACAGAAGTGAATAAATGCTAGTAGCAGAGCAGTGTTAAATAACTATAAAATATTGGTATTAACGAGCAGAAGCGCGTTATTGTTCTTTTCAAATCACTGATAAATGATTGTGAGACAGAATAAATAAGAAAAGCGAGTTAAGGTTATTAGCAGAGTACTTTTAAATGATTTTGAAACAATATGAATGAAAGAAGAGCATTAATGTTATTAGCAGAGCACTGTGCAAAATGATTGTAAAATAAAATAAATGTTAGAAGTAAGCTAATGTTATTAGCATAACACTGTTATATGATTGCGAAATATAATGAATAACAGAAATGAGCTAATGCCATTAACGGAGCACTGTTAAAGGGCTGTAAAATAAAGGGAATAACTGAAGTGAGTTACTGTTATCAGTACAGGACTGAACAACATAGACAAGTTTGTGTTATTAGCAGAACACAGTTAAATAACTGATAATTGCAAAAAAAATATATTTGAATAAATTAAAAAAAAAAAAAATCATAATATTTTAATATACATATATATATTTTTCAAATTGTTTCCAGGCCATCGAAACCGAAGTGCAACCCTATGTGGCCAGGATTATTATGGCGAGTTCGCTGATTAACAGCGTTTTACCCGCATTCCTCAGTTTATTTATTGGACCTTGGTCGGATAAATTTGGACGCAGACCGGTGCTTGTAGCAACCTTTGCAGGTAAATAAACAATTTCGCCATTATGATGAAATACAAAGAAATTAATTAAATTAATTGCTAAAACAGCGGCATTTGTCGGACATGTTATAACATCAATACTGGCGGGTATATCTATGGCGACACCGATAAATCCTTGGGTCTACATTATATCGTACATACCACTTGCACTAACTGGTGGCACCTGTGCCTTGATAGCGATGGCATTTTGTCTCGTTTCCGATGTCTGTGATGAGGGCGGCAGAGCTAGACGGTAAGTGATTTTGAAGCTATTTTGCGCACGTAGTCGACAATTATTGAATTATTTTTCGTACTTTGTAGCCTGTTTGTGGTCGAGGGTGCTATGGGTATTGGTACACTAGTTGGCAATTTGATAGCCAGCTACATACTGGCCGCAACTGGTACTATCGGCGTATTCGTAATTGCTGGGAGTATGGATTTGGTAGCGCTACTTTATATCGCCATCTTTATAACCGAAAGTTTGAACGTGAAACATGCAAGAACTACGGTGAGTTGCAAATTTTTAATGCAGGAATATTTTTTTTATATTTCACTACAATTATAATTAATTTTTTTTGTTATTTTAGTCACATGTACGTGAGTTCTTCAAATTCGATTTGATTAAGGATCTGGTTAAAACTTGCCTGAAACGCAGACCGCACTACGATCGCGGCATCATTTGGTGTATTATGTTCGCCTTAATTTCGACAACCTTTGTGCAGCGTAAGTACTAAATTTAGTATCAAATTTCTTATAAGTTACACACAAATATTATCTCTTCCTTACAGAGGGTGAAGCGAATGTAATTTATCTGTTTCTACGCAACAAATTCAATCTCACACTGCAAGAATTCACCACTTTCACCGCGGCCGGCATTGGTATCAAAATGATTGGTTGTGCCATCGTTTTGATATTATTGCGTGTGGTGAGTTTCTATTGAAGTTAACACAGACTGCTTATAAAAACTAAATCACAACAACAAAAATCGCTTTACAGGTATTATCCGCACCTTTAACTGTGGTGGCTATACTTGGCTTGTTGGGTAGCTTCGCCGACAGTTTTATACGCGCTGTGGCTGAGAAGTTTTGGCAGATGTATGTGGCCGCGGTTGCGGGCTTCATGGGTGGCATTAACAGCCCCATGTTGCAAGCGGTACTTGCGAGTTTGGTGGACCGCACAGAAATCGGTAAAACTGCCATTTATTCATTTTTCATAGAAAGTATAATTAATAAAAAAAATTTGTGAATTTTAGGCAAAGTATATGCGGTAGTTACCTCACTGCAAACACTATCACCTTTGGCATCGGCGCCAGTCTACACCGGTATTTACAACGCGACATTGGTATCATATCCTGGCGCCTTCTACTTTCTCAGCTCTGGTCTTTATGTCGCAAACTTTTTGCTCATAACGTAAGTTCGCTTCAATAACACGCTTGACACATTTACTAATTCTGTTATTTTTCGGCAATTTTAGGATTATATACATTATGCAGCGTAAGAGTAGTAAGAGAGCAACGACAGCCAATGAGACAGCTTAATGACCGACAGCCCAGTTGTATATGTACCTAAATACCTCTTCGAAATTCGAAAACAAATAAATATATTAACTTAAATTCAACATTTATATGGCTTGATAATGAGAGCGGATATGTTTTATGTTTGAATATAGTTAAATCGAAAAAGTTACAAATATATTTATGCATAGAAAAAGTACATAATTAATTTTTAGTTAAAATTTTGTTTAGAAAAGTTTAAGTTTGCATTTATTTAGTATTAATTAGGATAAAATTTCTAATTCTAAGCATAGTGTTAAACACTTTTTTATAAATGAATAAATTAAGCGTAAATTTGGAAAGTCTTGTATTTGCTGCGTACTAAAATAGGTGCTCTCTATATTTGAGGGTAAAGGATTTGAGTTCCCTCAAAGAACAAAAAATATTTAACAAGACTTCTTGCGTTAGCAATATTTTTGACCAGTTGAGTTACGGTTAAGGGGCTATTCTACTCTAGAAATCAAATTTTGGGCATTTTTTTGAATTTTATTAAAAAAAAACCCAAAAATATTTTTACTATCCATTTTTTTATGGTGTTTTTATTGATACCTTAAGAATACAGAAAAAAAATTTACAAAAAAATATTAAAAATCAAAATAATTAGAGGGGGGCAGAGACAGGTGTAAAAAAAATGGCGCATCCTGGTGACATTGATCCTGACTCTCCTGGTGGTCTGAAAAATAATCAAAAAAAATTCTTAATCAGTAAGGATGCTGTTATAGTCCCTAAATCAGGAAATTCGATTTTTTTTTTTTTGTTTTTTGAAAAATGGCGACTACCTGAAAATAAAAATCATTTTTTACGCTTTTTTTTGACATTACTGAATTTTTTTAAATTATTAAAAACAAAAATTTTGACACAATGCTAATAGGAACGATAAAAGATTATATAAAGTAGGTTCACACAAAATTTCAAGTAAATCGGTTGTATAGAACTTGAGATAACGCCGTTACCGTGTGGAAAAAAAGTAGTTTCGAGAAAAACGCGTTTAAAAAAGTGAGTCTACCTACCTACCGGGCTAGGTACTGAGTCACTAAAGTAACTGTAGCCCTTAAAATAATTCTAATTTTTAAAAATCCTTTGGAGGATATGTTCTTAAGGGTCTAAACATTAAATATATAAAAAAATCGAATTTTTCAAAATTCTAGAGTAGAATACCCCCTTAAATAATAGCTAATAGCCCTTACTGGACCATTTCGTGAGAAAACAAGTTCATCAAACTTGGTTTACAATAAATCGATTGTGACTTGTGGCGCCATCCTGTGTGAACCACATATTGTCCAAGTCCATATCATCCAATTCGGGACAAAAATATGCAGTTATCAATGAGCGGTAGCGATTCCTATTCACTGGTCTTGATCAACACGGAAGAAGTACGGTCCAATATGGGATAACTAATGATGCATATTTTGCTTATTAACTAAGCCAGAAATGAGCCTCATCGCTGAAAATGATTTTTCGAATCATTTTCAAGTTGTTGCTCAGCTCAATTCACGTACATATGACGAATCTGGTAGTCAGGCGTCTTCAGTTCTTACGTCAGTTTGAAATTTAAAATATGGAGACTAAGATCTTTTCGCGAAAGTCGCCACAACGACATCACAGCCCAACGCTTGAGAACGACATGTGAGAGACTGATTGGGGTCTTCCTCAATTGATGCGCTTCTTTGTCTCACTAGCACGGGAACATTTGAAAATGTGGCTGTGGATTCATAGCTTATACGAGTAGTAAATTCATCCCTGCCAATTCCATCAAATAAATAACAAAACCCGCCTCACCGTTGTGTTGGCTCACCTCCAGTGGTGGATTTACAGTAGGGGCGGCAAAATTTGGAAAGTAGAAAAAAAAAAGTGAGCTGTCAGTTGACAGCTGGCAGATGTGAAACATCGAAATTATTTTATAAAAGTAATAGCAGATTAGAACGTATATGGTATCAGGAATTTATTCAGGTTTACAGACAAGAATTATGAAATTAATGATCTTGCAGAACATGCTCCTTGTGCTGCTCATTCTCTGAATTAGTTAGAGTTCACGCAGTAGAATGCGTGCCAGAAGCTGCTTCTTTCTTTAATACTATACAAACTTTATATAGCTTATTTACTGCATCAACGCACCGCTGGGAAGCTTTACAATTTCATACTGGAAAAAGAATTGCGTTACAATCTTTATCTGCAACCAGATGATCAGCTGTTATGAAGCTGTTCATGTACTTAATCAACACTTTGACGAAATAATCGAGACTTTGATTGATTGATTTGACAAAGATTGCAGAAAGTTGATTGTAGCATTGCTGACGTGATCGACGATTATCGTCGTTTAATCAAAGTTGTTGCTGATACGAGAAATGAATTCGAAATCTATGAAAAAACTGCTTTTAATATTTCAGTGATAAAAGAATATAAAACGACAGATGAATCACGGGATGGAGATGTACAACTGTCAGGTCGAGATCACTTTAGAGTCAACACTTTTACACCTCTATTCTGTGCACTTGACAAATTCGTAAAATATTAAAAATTAACTCAAATATTTATCAAGCTCGAAATATTTTGGTATTCTGTGTCAATCTTGATAAAAGTAAAAGCTTCAAATCGCAAAGCTTTTCCCCACATGTGTGGTGAACAAAATAATGTAAATAGAAACAGCTGATTTCTTTTCAAATTGTATTGATAGCAATTTGCGTGCAGTCAATTGCTATGTTGCTTTTTATTCCAAATTTTCTAAAAAATCTGGAATATAATATATATCAAATTAATTGCCTTAAATTAGTATAATATTATTTGTATTACAATAAAACTTGCCACGTTTTTATAAGAATTTCTTCCTCTTTTGAACTGGGAAACTTTATTTCTCCTCCCTTCACCTTCACAATAAGTTTTGCTACAGCCCGTACACTTCTCGAAAGGAACGACTGACTCATGAGCAAGTTGACATTGTTACCTACACATTTCCTGATATGAGCCGTGTCCAAAGTAGTTCAAAACTGCCGGAACCATTACACTTAAAGGTAGTGACGTTTTCTGAGCAACGTGTGGGGTTAGTTCATCAATTTTTACAAATTTTTTGCCCAAAGGTATTCTTGCTCACAGAAAATGTATTTTAAATGCCACGCGAGTTACGTTTTCTGTTGACAGAACCGAAAATGTTTTTAATGAATAAAAAACCTTGCTTCACCCCACTGTGCGGTTTGTTGTCAGGTTCTCTATTAAATTATTATTTCATTCTTAAACTATGCTTAGCGTAATTTACTTAAGGCCGTTATGCTGATTCGACATTTCATTGCTGCCAACGACTCGGCATAACTTAAGTAATCAATTCAATATTTAGGTAATACGATACCAAGAACATTTATTCATTTATATATATAAATATGTGTTTGTATATACACGATCATGGTACCGTGTTTGGTTATGCTATTTTGCAACTTTTGCATATATGCATTTATAGTTGCAAAATACACATATTTACAATTATTATTTATGTTGGGAGTGCTGTAGTCATCTGATAACGTAACTCGCGCGATTCCTATTCTCACAATTTTTATCTTCGTTTAACAATAACAAAAGTAAAATATCTTCCATTTACACAACAAGCTGCACAATCAGATATTTAATTCATAACGAGCCTTGTCAAGAGCATTTGACATCTTAACAACTTATAAAGGAAAAGAGCTTTTTATTTCAGACACAGAATACGAAATGCTTGATTAATTTCAAATTTCGACAAATTATAATATGTTGAATTTGTCAAGTGCACGGAATAGGGGTGTTAATGTCATTATTGGCAATCTAGATTCTGAATTGCG
>JAPZAG010002842.1:0-13941 GCA_027475135.1 Bactrocera correcta | reverse complement strand
GTATTTATTAATTATGTGAATGAGCGGTAATCTTTTAAGGAGTTATATCTTATAGTTATAATATTGTATATTCAGCTCTAAGTTCATTCGGCGTCAGTACTGGTTAGAAAGAAATTAGTTCTGATTGAATGGAATTTTTTAAGTTTCAGATACTTGAGGGACTGAAATCATAATTGATATGGAAATTTAAATTAAATAATGTTACAGCAAATACATAATTTTCAGTAGGGAATATGCAGTCGATTTCCTAAAAAATTGATAATATTATATTTTCGAATACTAAAGTTCCCCATATTAAGTCCTTCAATAATGTTACTTATACGTCATGTCACCCAGTTGGAGTACAAACATTAACTTGTTTTAGTGGCATTAACAAAATTAGCCTAGGTGCACGCATTGTGTACTTATGTATTGGCTCTATAACTCTACGTAGGTTGCCTTTTGTATTTCGGAATATGGCGACTCTAGTGTTGCAATCTGGCAACTCTCAACATTATCGTAAAGTTTATATTTTTGATTTTACCATATTCAGAACGTTTTACCATATCTGCGCTTTTTGTGTTGTTTACAGTGGCTTGAAATGTTTATCTCGGCGAAAATTTATTTAAATCGCGAAGAAGCTTTATCAGGAATCAATGTTTATGGATGTTGTGGTGATTTCAAACGGGCTCAAAGATACATGAAATTCGCGAAGGTCATTCAAAATCAATTATTGTTCCGGAAACTAAATATTACATGAACATTTTTCGGTAAAAAAAAAATTGTTCACGTTGGGTCCCACACAATTTGTCATGTCGATTGGTCTAGAGAATTGTCAACAAAATACGTTAGCGGTGCTTCAAAACACCATATTACGATTGTCGATGGTCAACATTTCGTTTTTTTTATTGTTTCTAATATCGAAATATTATATAAAAGGCAAATCGTGCTGTTTGTCATTAGATGGTATAAATTGATTATTATTTCATTGCTTCAATATTCCAAACATGCGTTGGAAACCTACTATCTATCTCTGTGCGTCTTTTTCAGTATATGCCATTCGTTTGAAGTTTAAACAATAATAATTTTTATGCACTCAAATATGTCCAAGTTTACACCTGAAAAATAGCTTTTGCGGAGAGTTGTTTTTCATTCCTTTAATATAAAGAAAGCCTCAGCAGCAAGTCAGTGGCTTGGTATTTTGGCTTTGGTCTTCGAAGATGAAGTATCTCCCGGACGGCCAGAGAAATGTGAAAGTGGAAAACTGAAAGCATTATTTTATGGTAATAGTCTGGTAACTTGGGGTCAAAAAATCGATTTTTTTTCGCTTAATTTGAAAGTACAATGTCTTGAAAATATACTGTGAAAATTTCAGATCGAAATTCTAAATATTTCGGGAGTTATAACGAGTTTCCTAGAGCGCCTCGGAGTCCTCTCTCTCGGAGTTGTTGAACTTTAAATGCGTTTGTCTCAAAACATTGTTTTTCTGGTCGGCCCGGGTTCTAACTTTTTTTCTACTAAACCGATTGCTTTCAAATTTTAACAGGCTGTTTTACACACATATAGTTCTCGTCGGTACTAACGAGAATTGTTTTCACCCCCAACCTTTTATTTTACAATCCTTTCTTTGCTGAAAGGATTTTTTTCAAAGTCCGCCATTTTGTTATTTACCCTTCAAATTTCATTTCATTACTTCAGACCTGAATGGCATGTCTGTGGATTAAGAATAATCAAAAATATTTGATTTCAGATAACATCAAGAGCCAAAATCACCCGGGCCACCCACGTACATTTCCAGGTTCCAACTGCGAGTGACAATAATAATAGTAAAAAAGTATTAAATTTATTCAAATATTTTTTTTTATTATTAATATGTAAATAAAACCACTCTAAATATTCAAGTTAATTCATTTTTATTTTCCTTTAAAAAACCACTCTGCAAAGAAATCATGAAAATAGGCATAAGTCATAAGTTACCAGATTACTTTAAGATTGCTGCCAAACACAAGGAGAGCTCGCAGAATGGAGAAATTTAAAAACAGGAGGATACATTAAAAAGCAAGAAAATTGTGTGTGATATAAATTGAAGGCAAGAGACTTTATTGTTGAGTTGTTTAGTCGAAGAGACCGAATCAGACTCCGCTCCCCTTTTTTGGCTTCTTCTTCCTTTCGGCAGTTCAGCAGCAGTAGCAGCAAACAAACACGAAGCAATAATTTTTCTTTATGACAACAATCACGCATAGAATTTAGTAAATACGACGCTTAGAAGCTTTCAACTGCTACGCAGAGCCCGAGCCAATTGGGAAGGTTGCTGTTTGTTTTTGTTCTTATAGAGTTTATTTTACTCGTATTCATTTGCAATTTCAATTCTTTTGAAATAGAGAAATTTTATTTTGAACAGCAGGAAAAATAGTGCCATCACAGCACTTCAAGTGCGGAAAATTTGTAAAGTTATGATTTCCAGCATCATTATTCGCGCCGTGATAGATTATTTGTGTAAAGAAAACATAAACTTCTTCTTCGAACCATTCAAAATTTGATCAGGCACCAGGTAAAAAAGCTACAACAAATTATGATAATTGCTAAGTGTTCTGTGTTGCTAGACACCGCTTTCCGCTATTAAATGTAGCTGCACATACACATATATACATATGAGTATTTTTTCAACTCGAATGGCCAAAGGAATTTCGAGGAAGGCCAAATGCTTTGCTGATTGATCAAAGGAAAATGGGCACCGCTTTGCTGAGGGCTAGAGTGGAAAGTGTGAAGGGAACAGACAATTAATTAATCAAGTGTAATTCTTCGCTCTGAAAAGACATCCGTTTGTAATCAATTAGAAATTTGGGGAAAACTTCTACATAATTAAATTCGCCTAATTTGTATATAGTTATTCAAAAATTAATAGCAAGCTCTTCTTACTAATCGTTTAGTAATTTACAATCCGTGGCACAGTTCATTATGTTATTCTGACGCACGAAATCTTGACAACTTTAGGCCGTGTTCGCTATTTTTGTTGACGGCAAAAATAAATGTTTGTTTAAGATATGATAAGCTACTATTCTGTTAGTCAAAAAAGTATGCCTTTCATAATCAATATTTTTAGTTTTGCGAAAATGTTGTTATCCACTGAATTTGGTGTGGAAAAAACGAACAGATGTTTATACATTAGGGTGATTGAAAAAAATTTTTTTTTCCGTTCGGTACTCGGAAAAATAGATCCCTAGACACCTCTAAGAAAGCCTCTCCAAAAACCTATGAGTTTCATCATTCATAATGATTTTTTTCATTGAGTTATAAAATTCATAAGAAATAAAAAAATTTCCCAAAAATAATCAAACTTCAACCGTTAATATCTTTTAAACGGTTGGGTTTACGAAAAAATCGTGGAGACCTTTTTTGTAGAGCATTCAATTTCCTACAAAATCTAAGGAACAAGATATTTTTTCAAGTAGTTGGAAGCGAGATATAAATTTCTCTATCTGATAATAAGAAAAAATAGAAAACTGTATGTAGGAGGACCTTCCCGTTACAATTAAGAACTCATGCTTGGTGAGGCTTTTTTAGAGGTGTCTAGGAACCCATTTTCCGAGTACCAAACGGAAAATTTTTTTTTGAATCACCCTCTTATACATTCATACAAATATTATATTGTAAAAATACAGAAACTTTAAAATTAAAGGGCATGTTTGTTATCATTCATAGAGATAATCGTCAAAAAATAAATGACACGTGTGATTTTTTGCCTTAAGCCTTAATTCGAAGCGGGATTGTCCGCGAAGACTTTAGGCTTTACATATCCCCACAGGGAAAAGTCTAAAGGTGTGATATCACACGATCTTGGTGGACAATCGAGCTGTCATTTCTGTTTAGGTTGCCCTTCGTTCCAAATGTGGCAATTTACATACTCATTGATGCAATGGCTGCACAAAATTTGGCTCGACAATGTCGGACCTACTTGGAGCTTTTCAAGAACCCATAGATCGGAGAGATGCCGCTTAGGAAGGTCGAGCGACTTCAGTTCTTACACAA
This sequence comes from Bactrocera correcta, assembly GCA_027475135.1. Taxonomy (NCBI): domain Eukaryota; kingdom Metazoa; phylum Arthropoda; class Insecta; order Diptera; family Tephritidae; genus Bactrocera; species Bactrocera correcta. Next base: position 9,933 of record JAPZAG010002842.1, on the reverse strand, counting down.
GCTGTATATTTTCAATTAAAGATCTCAACGTGAAATGCCCCAAGTCGTTCCATACGTCAGTCTAAGTTGCTGCCGAACGGCATCGAATCGACACTGCACGATCTTCGTGCACACTCTTAGCTACGACTGTTATATCTGCTACACTGGGTGCTGGACGTGGTCTATTCGGTCGAATGTTATTTGATAATGAATGCTGTGTCTCAAGATGGGTGATGGTGTTGCGAATAGTACCCTCAGTGAGCCGGTTAATTTGCTTCCAGATATAAGGATTTTGTATGCACATAAAATGATATTCATGGAGATATTTGAGCCATAAAAGTAGCGTGTTACACATATGTATGTATATATAGCTCCTAAAAGCTGGAATATTCGAAATTTCTGTGTGCGTGGCGCGAATTTATAACCGATTAATTCACCGCATTATAAAACAATAAAACCCATCGAATTTACTTTGCAACACTAGCTTTGAACTCACTGACCGCTCACTCGGTTAGAGAATGACTGACTTCACTATCAGCGGCATCAAATTACTTTTGAATAGGACTAGTTTGGCCACCTGATCAAAGCGAATTCTGAACTGTAAAGCTGATGAGTTGGCAAGAAATTGCCTCACTGTCGCTCCGCAGAGAATCAGAGGTCTCTTCGCCCTGGTCAGCATTAGGCTTCCTTCACAAATAACTGATCACAACAGTCCTAGTGCGGATCTCCCTTAAATAGGTTAGCAAAAGATCGAAATAAATGGGAGGGTCTCATTGTGGCCAGTTATTAACCTTATACCATGTTCAGACCGACACTTAATCACATGATTTTGGCTGTTGAGTGGCTTATCCTACTAATCTTATGAATTTATCAAGATTTCGCCATACAAAAATGACAGTTTCAAATCATTTCAATGAATCTCTCTGTGCGGCTCTGATTTTGCGCAATCTAATTGTCAGCACTGGAAATCTGTTACATTATCACAGCTGATTTAGACACTACAAAGGCAAAAATATGTAAACAAACAAATTTTTTTTGAAGCAATGAATCTAATTTCACCTGAAAATCGACTTAACAAATGAAAAAATGCATCCATTATTAGTATTATATGGAAAATATTTGAAAAAAACGGCTCTTATTTCAAAATACTATATGACAATCTTTTATTTTGATAAATATTAACCTATGTGAATCCTTGAATGACAATAACAGCTGTTTTTTGATCTTTCTAACAACAGTGAGAACGGGCTGATTAGTGAATGTAATTAATCCCTTTAAATTTTCGGTCTCAACAAGGTATTAGAAGCAACATGTATGTATATACATATATTTATATGCAAATATTATATATCCAAAATCTGGTATATTTCGAAATAAAATATTGCTGTAATCAGTGACTCGCCCTTGATGTTCTTTACAACGAGGCGAGTTTTTCTGCCTGTCTAGCATATGTATTTATGTATATGTTACAGATACTGAGTGAAATAATATGAAGAGATCATAATCTTCATTGATTTCAATTAATACACATTTAAATTTCTCTATATATAACTGTTACTTTACTGCGGATGTTGTTTGCCAATAATTAAAACATATTTCCTGAACGATTATACATTCGGTCCTATGCAAAAGATCCGTAGGTCTCTAAGTTTCGTGGTCGCATTTTATCTCTACAAATATTTGAGCACATCGAAAGTGAATGTCAACGATTATCAGTGCATTGCACCGCCATTGCTTGGGAGCAGCAGCAATACTCAGCTGTAAAAATAAACAAGAATTGCTAAAAAGAAGATTTTCCTGCTGCGTCGTTGGGTGTGTGCTCTTTTTGTTAATTTATTTTGTGCCAACTCCTGTGCCAAATTAAAACTGGATGCAGCTGCAAGCCGCTTACGAATGCAAATTCAGTTCTTATTTTACACTTATTTACATACATACATATGTACATGCGTATGCATATAGGCTCGCGTACATTAATATCTCGCTACATTCAACTGGAGGTGTAAACAAGTTTTTCCGCTGAGCAATAAGAAAGTTGCTTACCAAACCGATCGGTTGGCTGCACAACGTCTTCGCGTCATTGCAGATGGTAATCGTAAACGGAAAGGAATCTCAATTGCTTCTGCAATACTTTCACGCGCACTTTTATGGCATTATTGTTGGTGCATACTGAGCGATTGCATATATTATATTTGGCGGTTGCGAGGGTGGAGACTTTGGTCAGCTGTATCGAACAAATACATTTTATAGGCATATTCTCAGGAAAAAATTACAAATGGTTTGTTGTTTTCATGTCAAAAGTGCAGGTTAATAAACAAAATGCATTGTCAGACTTGATTAATTTGCTACAAATCATTTATGCGCCAATAAAAGTGAGACAAGAAAAAGCAATGAATATGAATAAGAAGACAGTGTAATAATTTAGTTACGATTTTTATGGTTAATGCAAGATAACTTTTCGCATAGAAAGAGAAATGTGTCTAAAAAATTCAAAGAGCATAAATTCGTATATAACAGCTGATTGCGTTGCATTAGTTCGTGACATTTCCAAATTACTGACTTTTCATATATTAATTTTCCAAAAATTCCTTTTTCATAATCCTGGCAGAAGTTGGTAAACCGGCTTATGTTCGACGAAATAATTTACAGGAAGAAACCACAAATAGACGTTTCATTTGAAGATGTATAGCGATCCGTTGGTTGCGATAGTTGCGATGGAGTTTGTTTTTTGCACACAAAGACTTCTATTTGAAAGAATCTCGCAATGCTTGCTCCAATGCCTTCCGATGTTTTCGAGCTATCAGTGTACCATTGGATAGCGTTGTCTTCGGTGGTAGCGTGGAATCACTCCGCCATACTGCCGAGAGTAACACTAAACATCTTTCTGAAGTCTATTCTCATAATAACGCCGCCTCATGGAAGAAGTGTCAGTGGTGTGTCTTCCCTTAAGGGAAGCTTTGTCCTTGCTGCATTGTCAACAAAGGTTGAGTTGTCGTTGATCTTTTGAAAGATAATCAAGTTAAACGCCATGAGTGCTAAGTACGCGTTGCGCCACGAAGCTGTGTTCCTTTGTATCCTCCCGAAAGGTCCCAAAATGTCGCTATCAGCGGCTGTTAAATATATGAGAAAGTCGAAGGCATTTGTACAGAAGTGGATACAGCGATATATAGTGGCTAAAAATGTCGATGATTTACCTGAACGTGGTTCGATAGGAAAAGTGAACAAAAAAGATGAAAAAAGAATAGAGAATCTGTTTTCGAGAAATCCTGCTTTAACACTGCGGCAAGGACAAGCAAAATTAATGGCAAACGGTTTAGATATATCTTACGAAATTATCCTAACCCTTCTTCATACTCATGATCTGAAATGGCACAACGCAATGAAGAACCCTCTGTTGACTGAAAAACTTCTAACAAAGCAACTCGCTTGGGCGCATGAGAATATTGATAGAGATTTTGAAAATGTAATTTTTTTTTATGAATGTTCTATATGGGCACGTTCTATTCTCACGCGAGCCTGGTCAACTTCCACCAATAAGCTTGTTCAGCGGACCGTAAAACATGGAATAAAGGTGCATCTTTGGGGCTGCTTCTCAAAGCAGGGATTCGGCACTTTGTACCTTTTTACTGACAACCTAAATGCCGAGAAAATTATAAAAAACTACAAAAAGGCTTTACTGCTATCTGCCAAACCATGGTTCATCAGAAAAAAATGAAGATTGGATTCTGCAGGAGGACAACGATCCTAAACAACGTAGCAATGCTCTGTACTCAGTGGAAAACTCAATCTGGCATCGTAACATTGGATTGTCCGTCGCAGTTGCCCGATGCAAACCCTATTGAAAATGTATGGGCATATATTAAACAGAAGCTTCTTGGAAGACGCGCATACACTTTGAAGCAGTTGTCTTACGAAATTCGTCGGATCTGGAGATCCTTGCCACTAGAATATGCCGTCAAATTAGTAGAAATCATGCCTTGGAGATGCCAGGCAATTATCGACGCCGGTGGTGACTGGACACATTATTGACCAAATTTCAACATTGTTTGTAATGTGTACAATGTACATATATATATGTATGTATATAAATATGAAAGTTTCATAAAATATTTTTTTTTATAAATTAACATGACCACACTCTTACTTGACAGACTGTAGATAGTAGTTATAATGATCATAACTTTATGTCGGCCAGTGTGAGAATTACTCTACTCAACTAATCTAAAGGAAAAATTTGCGACTAATGTGCTTAGCGGTCTGTGGGGTGTTTGAGATATCCTGATTACGAATTTGAATTTTCCGTCATGTACGGCTATTTTTGTCAGTTTAGTAAATGGTCGTGGTTTGACCCTACACCTCTTGACCATAACACAAAAAAATCCTACGTAATAGGAAATTTTTACTAGCATTTTTTAACAAGAAACAGCCTCAAAATAATGTAGTTGCAAACCGACTGTAAACTAGCCCTATCTTCACAAAATTGCCTGAAAACATATTCGAGTATACTTGAGTATTGCCAAACGTGAAACATGGGTTTCATGGCTTCAAAAAACAAAAGATATTGTATTATTGTCTTATTTAATTCTAAAACATCTCTAGAATATTATTTTAAATTCTGAGGATATTTATGGAGATATATCCTTGCTATTTCTGATTTTTAATATGAAAAAATATACATACATTAAAAATAATCAGATTTTTGCTTGAGAAATTCCGTGTAACCCCACAATGCACTATGGTCGGAGACATCACTTTTCTTGGCCAAAACTATTAAAACTTAAAATAACGGAATTTTTAACAGGAATTTGAAGTTGCAGTATAATTTAAGTGTTTTTGTATAAAATAATTATTTTTTTTTTTTTTAATTATCAACATTTAGAATTAAAATTAAAAAAAAAATGTTTACATAAAATTTTTGTTTCTTTTCTTTCTGAGTTTTTATTTTTTTTAGTTCTAAATGAGAAAATATACGATACTTACGAGTAAATATGTTGTTTCTGGAAATTGAAAATATAATTTACAGACGTATTTACGAAAATATTAAAATTTAATTAAACTCTTTAATTTAAATACAATTCATTATCCAAAAATGTATTTTCCTATTCAAGTTCTTCTGGATAATAGTCCTCGTCGCCCTCGTCGTCATCCATATTTTCTAAATTCTCAGTCGCACATGTTTCACCAATATCCTCACAGTACAATAATTCCTTTTCTTCTAGTGGCAGCGTTAAACGCTTCCTTTGGCGCACACGTGTATTTAAGCGAAGAGATGAAATTAATGGATCCGATGTGTCAAGAGCTCTATGAAATACATTGAAAAGATTATCAATGCGGCTAGTCTTGCATGGTGCAGTCTGTCGCTTTTATATATATTGTTTCGTGACTCAGCTGCATCCTCTCCGAAGTAACCAACAGGAAGTGGTGTATTCTGCATTATTTGCTTTGAGTGAACTATAACTTTATGTACTGTGGGAGTCATTGGCAACCATGGGTACTTGCTTTGATATAATTGCCCAGTTTGAAAGCAATAGTCTTCAAATTTATCCAAATTTAGGGAAAATTGACAAGATAAACATATTAATATTATTCTCATTCGAAATATTAATTCCTTGTCTACTCCTAAAATTTTCGAAAATTTATCATATTCCGTAAATGCTCTTCGCGACGTGTTGCCGGCATTTGTGGAACCACAACCACCTGCTTTCGGAACATCAACATGAAGACTTAGTTCTTTCCACAACTCATTCCGGATATACTCTTTTCTTATCTTAATTGCATTTTTATCTTCCTCTGATCTAATTTGCCATTTCTTTACTTCCATCTTGTATCCTAAATGTAGTACGAACTCAAAAAATCTAATCTAGGAGTGCAGTGGACTAATTCCGTACTTTAGATTTCTATCGATAGGATGAAATTTTACGCTGTTATAATCTGTGACTTTAACAAAGTCAGTTTGGGTTCCATGGCATATTGGACATTTTTGATTTGATTTTGTATCGGTTAAAACATTCAAAACTTTTCCATCTATAACAGTTAAAAACACTCTGAACGTTATTTCGATTATTTTACCAGCTTCGATTTCAACACGTAAGTTTTCAAGCTCTTGAATTTGTTTATTTAAGTCAGCAGCTGATGTACTTTGATCAAGGAAAGATTGCTTATATTGAGATTGACCAGAGCTGCTGTCAAAACCGGAGCTAAATATCATTTCCGTTGATATAAAGTTACCCGTAATTGTCGCAAATACTTCCTTTTGCATCTCTATAATTCTTTTAGCCGTATGGTTTAAAAGCATTTGTAAAGGAACCTTTGCACATTTGTCATCTACAAGTACACCAACGGGTCTGCACTTACTTTTTATTGCTAATATATTATCGTAGGGTGGATAAATATTAGCGTTACGTTCCTTGCTAGAAGTCCGGATGGAACAATATTGGCTCTTCGAAAAATTGTTTTCGAGAAGAAATGCTAACGCTTCCTCATCAGACATTACAATAGGTGCTTTTACATCATCGACATATAGCTTCCTAATCTTGAATGGTCTTGATGGACTTTCGATGGTTTCTTTTAAAACAACTGCCAAATCTACTTGTCCTTCTTTTCGAGCCGAAATTGATGCTGCTTGAACTAACAGATTTGTTTCGTTGTGTTCTGACATCGAGAGCTTTGCTGCTTGTCTTCTCTTACTTCGTTTAGATTTCTCAGAGTACTTAAGTTGCAGGCGTCCAGTTAGTGATCAAATTTTTTCATCTGGGCTTAGTTCTACTGTGCATTGAGTCTCTGTGGAAGTGTTTTCTAAATTTATTTGCTTGTTTATTACAGTTTCTGAACAAAGCCAACCAGAATATTTAATTTTAAAATCATCTAATCTTCTATGACACTTTTCCCACTTTGCAGACAAATTATTGTTAAGCATGCGTGTTTTTTTTGTCAAATACTTATAGCATTCATCTGAAATGTTATCGGCTCCACATTTTTGTATAAAATAATTTATTAGTGCGTCCTTATTTTTTCCTTTCTTCTGCTTGGTCAACCAAATATCAAAAACTGCTGAATTCTGTAAACAAATGACGACTGAAAAAAAAATTTACTCAAAAACCGCAAAAAACCGCAAATCGAGATAAACATTTTCAAAAACTAAACACTTCGAAGTAATTTTGGTTTTTAATCTTATGCTTAAAACTCCTAAACAAAATGTGTTAAGCTTACTCAAACTTAAAAAATAAAATAAATTCCAAAATGTTAAAGACTTTTGGAAAAAGTTATTTTATTTTTTAGATTATCCAACTTTTGAGTATTATATTTTACAAAATTAATAAACTTACCATCACCTTCGTGTTCCATTTACTTATTTACTTTTATTTAACACGCTTTGTTTTCAGCTTTAACAAGCAATTGAAGTAAGCACTAAAAAACACTGAACGCAATTATGTTTACAAATGAAGCAAACAAATTCAACTTCGATGACTCACCGAATAACGGTGAATTGCATATTACAACAATAAATTCATTTTTGGTTGTTTTGGAGCGTTGACTACTAGATTTCAGAAACAACAACATATTTCGGGACTGCAAACATTTTGACTTTTGGCCAACGATATGAAATTTCCGACCATAGTGCAATGTAATCAGTCCAGATCTTCTCCATGCCCCAATATACACGATGTAGTGATTTCTATCCACTTTAACTTCCCATCTCATTTTTTATGTCGGTCCATATATGTACATATGTGATATTTGAATAAAATAAAGTGAAAATTTTTTTCTTAAAAATAATAAGGTTCAGCATCGAATTTGAATGGAATTGGTCTAGTTCTTGTTCTCAATCACATATCTGCGGTTGATATTTTCTTTTTATACCCCATATAGTATATTACTCACACTTATAATTAATTAAAATACATACTAAACACACCTTGGTGCACCTAGTGGTTAAAACATTACGCTATAGCCCTCCTAATTCATAACAATACGCAACATAGATGGATGCACCTAACTTCTAGACCACTAGTTTCTATAAATATTAAAGCAATAATGTGGATTAATTTAAAAAAACTGATGTTGCACACGTTGTCCTTGAGCTACCTAAGCTGGCTCATAAACAAGGTATTAAAATAAATTCCTCTTATATTTTCATATGCTGCAATATGTGTATGCACTAAGGAGGGTTCTTATGAAAGCGTGTGCAGCATTGAGGAAAATACAGTTAAATGAAAGTAAAACAATCGATAAAACGAGCGTAGCGTCGAAGTGACTATGTAAATAAATATAAAGATAAAAAACACCTAAGCTGCTCTTCAGTTTGAGTTGCGCATGAAAGAGTTTGTTTTAATAAATGCAGTGTTTTAATGTGAATAAGTTAATTCACAATATTGGACACCGCCTTCGCGGTTATAGCTGAGCTTTTAACAGCGCCACAGTCGTTCTTACTTTTTGCTGTTTGGCGCCAATTGAAGACTCCAAGTGTAGCCAGGTCCTTCTCTACATGATTTTTTTTCTGTGTTCGCAGAACCTATCTCTCGACTCATCAGATGTCATTGTCCATGTCTCTGCTTCATATAAAAATACGGAGATGATGAGTGACTTTTAGAGTTTGGTCTTTGTTCGTCGAGAGAGTACTTTACTTCTCCGTTGCCTCCACAGTCCGACGTAGCACCTATTGGCAAGAGTTATACTGCGTTGAATTTAGTGACTCCGTGGTTGTTGGTGTTAATGCTGGTTGTAAGATGGACGAAATTATCCATGACTTCGAAGTTATGTATGACTGTCAATAAAGTTTGTTTGATGACAATCTGGAGAAAGCAGAACTAGTGGCGCGGTTGTTGGGGCTAATGATATCGATATCATCGACGTACACAATCAGCTGTACACTCTTATGGAAGATTGTACCTTCTTTATTTAGCTCTGAAGCTCGAATTATTTTCTACAGAAGTAGCACGATAGGGAGTCGCCTTGCAGGATTAAGGATGATTAATCCTGTTATTGAATTCCTTACTTTCTTAGTACTCACTTTCATTTTTATTTACTGACTAAAGTAATTTAGTATAGTTGTTTTATTCACAAATTTTTCGACATACTAAAAATTAAACTACCACAATGTGAACACGATGTTGTTATGTATGTACATACATATGTATGAGCATTGCTAATTTTGAAATTTTTTGTTAGAAATTGGAAGTAATTAAAATAAGGTAAACAAAATCTTGCCACTCCGTTTTTTTTTTTCTTTTTTGACAAGTTACCCAAGCCAACGGTAATAACGGTAGCTTAAGGGGATATTCTACTCTAGAATTTTGAAAAAATCGATTTTTTCATATATTTAAAGTTTAGACTTTCAAAAATATGACCTTGGAAAGATTTTTCAAAATTCGACTTATTTTCGGAGATACAGCCGATTTTGTGAGGTGGCGTCCGTGTTCACTAGAATTGTCTCCAAAACTTTAAACACGTTTTTCTCGAAACTACTTTTTTCCACACGGTACCGGTATTATCTCAATTTCTATACAACCGATTTACTTGAAATTTGGTGTGAACCTTCTTTATATAATCCTTTATCGTTCCCACGAGCATCGTGCCAAAATTTTGGTTTTTAATATTTTAAAAAAATTCAGGAGTTTCAAAAAAAAAGCATAAAAAATGATTTTTATTTTCAGGCAGTCGCCATTTTTCAAAAAAAAAAAAAAAATTCGTGTTCTCTGAGGTAGGGACTATACCAGCATTCTTACTGATTAAGAAATTCTTTTAATTTTTTTTTTTAGACCACCAGCAGAGTCAGGATCAATGTCACCAGAATGCGCCATTTTTTTACACCTGTCTCTCCCCCCTCTAATTAATTTCATTTTTAATATTTGTTTGTAAATTTTTTTTCTGTATTCTTAAGATATCAATAAAAGCACCATAAAAAAATGTATAGTAAAATATTTTTGATTTTTTTATAATTTTTTTTTTATAAAATTC
>JAPZAG010002841.1:0-13943 GCA_027475135.1 Bactrocera correcta | reverse complement strand
GTAAAAACGACAGTCATATCGCAAAATTTTATGCGTTCAACTAGCAATTTATCTCTGGTGGCAGCGCATTTTGGGGTATGATAAATTGCTTTTCAGTTATGTAAACGCATATTTTCATACATACAAACATACATATACACATATAAAGAAATATGTGTATTGGCATATTTTTTGCATATACTTTTCCCGCACACTGTTCCTTACTATTTTTTCAATCGCAGCGCTTCATTTACTACAATTATTTATTTTTATTGAATATTTTTGTATTTTCAAAGCAAAGCTTTTCTGTTGAATTTGTAATTTTGCTCATTGCTTTTGTATTTAAATTCTTTTTGCTGTTATTTCTTCATTCAAACTGTTACAATCACTGAAAGCGATATCTCCAAAATGTTGGCATGAGCGTATGAGCAAATTTTGTTGAGGTTATGTAATGGATATTATTATTATTAGTACTCATGGTGTTGCTACACAGAAATTAATTAGAAAATTTTTATAAAAAAAAAAAATTAATAACAAAAAGTAAGGAGAGGGTTAAACATACTTTTTGTTTGACGGTGTTGCCAGAGTAAAAAATCTTTAAAAAAGCAAAAATTAATAAAAATAAAATATTTTTGAGAAAAACATTAAAATTTTAAAATTTTTTACAGTTACAAAAATGCTTCGAAACGATTTAAACCTATACCATACTAATCATCTTTCAATACCGTAAATTTTAAACCAAATATTTTATGATATATTAAATTTCAGCGTAAACATTTCATTTCTCGCAAAAAAAAAACAATTTTAAATCCACGCTAGGGCCATCCACCCCATTAGCCAATCCGTCCTTAGGAGAATTTACTGCCAGGCAAAAATAAAAAGTGGCACAATACTGCGAACTGTAGCACACAACCACGCATTGAACAGTCGGTGACATTCTCATTTCATATCTTTTTATCGCTTATTATCTCGCTTGTATTGTGCTATGGCCGCCAGAAGCCGTTTTTGCAGCGTATTCGTATATTTTTGCGCGCTCGCGATAAAAAATTTTAGTTTTTTTTTCTGCTGCCATAGATATAAATTTATTTATGACACAATCATTTATTTGGCATCTGACCATTTCAACTAGCTCAAATGTACTTACCACCAACACACACACTTGTAAAGGATTTATTTATGATTGAGCATGAAATGTTGGTAAAGACCCTATAAGAAATTAAAGAATTTAAGTGCTTAGTTGAGTTTTTGATGAAAAGTAGAATTAATTATATTGAGTAGTGAAAAATGTTGAAGGAAATCTAGTAAAGCGTTTTGAAAACCTATTGTGACCATTCAAAAATGCAAGTTCAGTTCAGTTTTCAGAAATACAACCCTGTAACACTTAAATTGCGAGTTTGGCGATTTTTAAACGCAATCCTGAAAAGATTTTTGTAATTCTTTGTTTAAAGTGAAATCATTTTGCTGTAATAAGTATACTTTACAATGGTAAAGATGAAGAAATTCTAGCTATTTTGGATGATGGCATCTTAAAAGATTAATTTTATTAGTATTTTTTTTTATTTGATCCTCAATTTATAATATTTTTTAAACAAATTTAACAAAGCATTTCAATTAAAAGTTTATTTATTCCTAGTGTAATTCACCTAAAAGCCCCCTGCATTATTTATTCGCAGCTAAATACATATGTATGTATTTTTTTTTAATCTTGTGCGAATTTAATGTTTTTTTGCTCGCCTGTTTTCTCATATCTATGTCAATGTGTCTGGCCACTCACTTTATACTTCTCTGCACATTTTCACTTTGTTTGCCAGAGTATTTCAACTTTTTTTTACGGTTAGGGTGAAATTTACTTTAATGTGTTAATCCACTGTGATTTCACTCTACAATAAAATAATTGTCGTGCAAAATTACACATATGTATATTTTATATTTTTTTATAATGTATATAGAAAGGTGCAAATTCAATTCAATAACAGCATAATTGCTGGTATATATGCGAATGTCGAGTTTAAATTGTATGTATATACTGATTATTTGAAAACATATATCTCGGAGATAATAATGCCTGAAATTTGGTTTCAACAAGACGGCGCCACTACCCGCACACCACATCAATTGAGAGAACACTTTGAAAATCAGGTAATTTCGCGTTTATGGTTGTTTGACTGACCACCAAGGTCGTGTCATATAACACCATTAGACTTTTTCCGGGGATATGTAAAGTCTAAAGCCTATGCCGATAATCGCGCTTCGATTCCAGCCTTAGGGCAAAATATCACGTTTGTCATTGGCCAGTTACCAGTCGAAATGCTTGAACGAGTCCTCGAAGGTTGGACTAAACGGATAAAACATCTGAGGCGTGGTCGCAGCCAACATTTGAAAGAGATAATCTTCAAAAAACAAATGTCAGAGAATGTTCTTCCGTATGAAAATAAACACTTTCCATTAAATTTGGAGTTTTAGTATTTTTCTTTGAAAGAGTATTAAACCTCGAAATTAATCACTCTTTTAAATAAATTTCAATAATATTATATGTAGATATTAGAATTCTCTATCAAAATTTTCAATTTTATAATATCGGAAGTTGAATATTAAAGTAAAATAAAAAAAAAAATGAATTAATTCATAAAAATAATTTCATTTAACGAATTTTATGATTTATCAATTTTTTTTAGTTCTGCTGGACATATCCTTTTGCTTTATGAACTGTATTTCAGCATTTATCTCTTCTTCTATTTATATTACTCCTCACCTTCATTATATTCAACGACTCATTTTAGGTTTGTGACTTTGCTTGAACTGCTGATAGTAGAATGTGGCCTACATTTTGGCGCATGGTTTATTTACTTATTGAAGTCATACACCTAATAATATTTTTGTTTTACAATTTTTTAAGTTAAATGAATGTAATTGTGCATTGTGCAGTAATTCCACAAAACTAACTATATCTTTTCCCTTTTTTAAACTAAATTTATGTAGTTTTTAGTTCATAGATTTATTCATTTGTCACTTTACACAGAAAAACTTATTTCAACTTATTCTAAAATTGAATTCAGTTTACAGAGTTCGATATGAAAAATGTTTTAAATATTTTAAATTTGATTTGATTAACTTGTCAAATAGCAGCAGGTCTGCCCTTCTTAACTTCTTCAGCTCTACTATTCTACTACTATTCGAGTATTGTTCCAATTAGATATATGTATGTATGTATGTACGTAGTTCTTGTTCAGAGGTGCATTTAACAGATATGTCTGCTACGTGTGGACCTTTGACCAACAGGTTTCACTCTTATATTTATTATATTAAAAAAATATGTATTTTATTTAAAATTTTGTTTTAAACTTTTGCCAAAAATGTAAAAAGAAAACTTGAAAAAAAAAAACATTTCAAAACTTTTTTTCAATTCTTTTCAATTAATTTTGCCATTTTTAAACACTAAACAAAAAATGTATTAATGGTTTTAATATTTTTCACCTTTTCGAATAAAATTAAAAAGAAATATTGAAAAACAAATATAACACTTTTCTTTTTTTGAACTCGAAAATTTTCATTACAATCAATTTGTTTTATTTTTTTTTATTTTATTTTTAATTTTTTCCTCTTTAATTCACAATTAAAATTTTTTTATTTCAAAAGTATATCACCCTAAATTTGTCAAATTTTCTTGTAAACTCTTGTTCGCATAAATTATATTCTTTTTTTATTATTTTCGACTAATTATTTTAATCGTCCAATGACACATTAATTACCGTTAGTTCGGCATACATAAGTCAGACTCCAAAACTGCTGTCAATGACAATTCTAATGCACTGCACCGACACTAATTGCAACAGCTGTGCACTTGTCAATGTGACATTTACACTTCAACACATATTTGAGGGTGCATTGTGCGGGTCTCCCTTGTATTTTATATGTATTTGGAGAACTTTTCCCATATTAATTAAAATATAAACATATGTTTATTTATAAGTAAGTCAGTATGCTTTTTAATTAATGTGAATATGCATTTGAGGCAAATACACAAGAGGAAGGAGTTATCGAAACTCATTGTGCTTGTACGCGTGAAAATAACTGAATTGTGTTATTATGCTAATTAAAATTTTTTTTATTAAAAATTTTTGTTTAACATATTTGGCTGATTTGTAAAGCTACAATATTATTAATTCACTAAATTAATTTTTTTTTGTCAAAAATTAGAAAAGTAATTTAGAATAAAATTTTTTAAAATTAAATTTTTATAAATTTAAATTAAAAATTTATTTAACAAAAATTTTTATAAACACATTTTTTAAATTAAAATTATTATTTTTAATTTAAATTCATTTTTTAATTAAAATAATTTTTTTGTCAAAAATTAAAAAACAAAAAAATACTTCCTGCATTATTAATTCACTAATTTAATTTTTTTTTTATCAAAAATTAAAATAAATAATTTTTTAATTACATTTTTTTAAATTAAAATTTTTATTATTTAAAATCAATTCATTTTTTTAATTAAACTGAATTTTACTCACTAAATTCTTTTTTTAAATTAAATTTTAAAATCTTTAATTTTTCTTTTTTAATAATATTGGGGCTTCAGTTGCAGCAGCTATTTCCACTTGACTTAAATTAATTTTTCAATCACTTTCTTTATGAAAATATCGAAATTTAAATATGTGTTTAATTTTTTTTTTTTGTTTTAATATGACTGAATTTGTGAAAACTGGCAACACTTGCAAACATTTTTTTGTTGAATTTTTTCACTAAAATATTGACATTTAAAATGCATATGTTTTTTTTTTTGCCAAAAAAAAATATTTTATGACATTTATTATTTTGATTTTGAAAAAAATAGAAATCAATATGTTTTTTTGGGCATCTGACATTTATCGCAGGAAATAAAATGTTTATAATTTATTTATTAATTTTTAATTAAATGGCTGTCAAAGCGGCTTTTATAATTTTGTCACATTTGAAAGAGTTGATTTTTTTTTTATTTATTCAACAAAACATTAAATATTACAATTACAGACATATGTGTGTGTTTAACATGCTAGTTACAAGCATTTTAACAGCACCCCACACACACACAGGCGTACACAGGGGCAGACATATGCTCATAGCTGTCAAATTACCTTTCTATTAACTTTTATTATGCACATACTGTTATTCGTGCGCAAAAACACAAGCTTTTGTTGTTGTTGTTACTGTTTTAGCGGGCGCATAAAGATTTATATGATTTTTATTTGCGTGTTTGATGGCGCGTAAAACTACACACACATATACATGAAAATAAATAAATGCGTGTAAAAAACACGTACAAATGCATGAAAAATATATACAACAGCAACAAAAACAACACTGATAAGTGCTGTCACAAATTATTGTTTATTAGTTTTTTTTTTGCTGCTATTTTGATGAAGAGGCCTTCACAGCCACTTTGCTGTGGCAAGTGTTTTCTGTTTTTTTGTTGTTGTTTTTGAGTACTTTTTTGGTTGTCGTCAAAGAGAGGGGAGTGTCAATTGCATTTGCGCAAATTTTGCTACTTAAATGTCAGCAGTAGACTTTTTGCTCTGAGCGTTTTAAAACGTGCGAGCAAGTGACATGCAATCAAATTTTATAAACGCGCACATAAGTAGACACAAACACAGGCACATATATATACATACAAAGAAGGAAGTTGATATACAATTTTTTTGAAAGAATTTTTAATGCCAGAACTTTGGTCTGAAAAAATTTTGAATTTGTCCTCTGATGAAAATGGAACATGCGGAAAAGTTAGAAAAAAGCTTGATTTTTACAGGGTGTTTCATATTACATGTTTTCTTTGAAAAAGTAATTTGTATTAAATGGAATTTAGGAAAAGAAGATTTTGGTGATCGTTTTCCTAAAAGAATCTGAAATAAAAAGGTACAAAAACAAAAAATTAATTAATTCTACAAAAAATTTTAGCACAGAAAAATTTTTTATAAGAAATTAAATATTTATAAAATTAAATATTTATTTTATAAAAAATTAAATAAATTTCTTTTTACAAAATAAAGATTTATATGATTTTTATTAAAAAAAAAAAATAAATAAAATTTCCTTAACAAAAAATTAAAAAAAAATATTAAAATTTTAATTTAAAAATTAAAATTAAAAAGTCAAAATCATACAAATTCAAAATTCCAAGAAAACAGAAATATTAAAATGATTTGTATAGTAAATTTAAAAATTAATGAAATTTTAAAAAATTTCAAATTGAAACAATTTGTACCTATTTAGAAAAATTTTAAATTAATGAAAAATGAGTGGAGTAAATAATAAAATTTTAAAAATGAAATAACATTAATTATAATATTAAAGTATCCAAACCTAGAAAATTTTGAGACCAAAGCAAATAAATCAAATAATGTGAGTGAAAATTATGGAAAAGTTATTTAAGTATAAAATTAAAAAAAAAACGAGTAAGGACGGGCTAATTTCGAGTGAAATCGAACATTTTGTTCTCTTGCACTTTGCTGGAATCAAAGCCACTTAAGATCCTTCAGTAATATATCCAATCAATATTAATATCAATATTGGAAATTGAAGCAAAAGGGTTCAACTTCATTGTTCGCCGAAATTGTGAATCGATTGCCATCAAGGCGAAAGTTATACTAAATCAACCCACAACGATTTTTTATCTATATTAGCCAAAACCACAAACCTTTAAAACGCCATATACTAATTAAATGCTCTGTTCGTCTTTAAGGTACCTCACATACTATCACCAATCATATGGAGTAAATTCGCATGTTCGAAAATCCTGATATTAGTTATACATATGTGGCTAGTTCAAGCTCTCGCTCAAATTTAATTATTTTAATCTCAAAGATGCACTATTATGAGTAATACACGGATCCTCATTTTCATTTCGATAACTTAAATATTGGGCGATATATCCAGTATAAAGTCACATGGAAGGTTAAAAGGTCTTTATATTAGCTATATGGGGGCTAGATCAAGCTTTTGCCCAATTTTATTAATTTTTGGCATTCAGATCCACCATTATTAGAAAAGCACGCCCTCTCAATTTTATTGAAATAACTCACATATTTGTCGATAAATACGTTTAAAGGTCAGCCGGAAGTTCGAAAATCGAAGTACTAGAGATATGTCAGCTAAGGGAACTATTTATCTGACTCAACCTATTTTTAATACACAGAGATATTATTATAAGGAAAAGACGTAGAGGCTTGAACAGTTTTGGTTCGATTTGAACAGTTTTTGGTCATGGGATAGCATCCACTTTCCCATTTTCACAGTGCGACATAGGAATATTATACGAACACACTTTTTAAACTGGCGGAGAAGATTTCAGTCGAACTATTCAACCGATTCGCTTAATTCTTTTTTTACAATATTTTAGAATATTATTAAATTTTAATATATTTAATATAAAAAACGTTAAGAATAAATTGGGTTTTTGTGTTTCAGATGATCCAACCACAAGAATTCGTGTCCGCCAGTGGAAAAACGCATTTCATTCACCCAGCCATTTCTCTGGCAGATGTCATCGAAAAATTCCGAAAAAATTAGTTTATACACTCCACAATATACCTCATGATTTGTGAAAAAAGTTATTTTATGGAATAAAAATGTCTCCAAAAAAATGTCAAAAAAACAAACCAGATTACCCTACTGACCCCTCAAACGCATTTTATTTCAGAAAAAATTCAAAAATTCATAAACATTACTTTATGGAGAAAAAAATATAAATTTAAGTCCAAAAATGCGCTTACAACCAATAAAAAAATATATATTTATTTTTCTTAATAAAATTTGAAGATGATTCACCAATCATAAGAATTCAAATTAAAATTAATTTTCGTTATTAGATTTTTTCATGGGTGTAAGAATATTCCTCCATTAAAAATACGGTCTTATTTTTAGTTTTTACATATCTATATTCATTACTCTAACTTTAATCTTTTTTTTCAATTTTCAAAGTATATTATGATATATTTTTTTATAAATATAATAAATAGTCACTTCGATAAATATTAATTTAAAGGCAAAAACAAAAAAAGTACTAAAACAAATATATATTTTCTACTGTCATAAAATGCCACTCGAACTAGGCTACAACCAGCCAAGCACACACATAAAAACGCACCCAACCTCAACAGTCGGGTAATTTAGTGACTATGTATACCCTAATATTTGAATTAAGTGCCAGCAGTTCAGTTTCATTTATTTTAATTTCATTTTATGCGATTATTTTCGTCAAAAGCGCTTTTAACTATTTAATCAGCCGGTGAACAATTGCGGCAGTTCTTTCTAGTGGTGCACACGCGAGCGATTTTCAAGCATTAACGGCAATTATTTTATCTCGCGTATGCACGAATATTTTTGTAAATGTCTGCATGTATATAATAGATAATGCCTAGTGCGATTTAAATGCAATTGACAAGCTTTTGAATGGCGAAAAAAGTTCTTTGCAAAAAATAACTGAATTGGCAGCTTTTTAATTAGGGCTTTGGAGCCTTTTATAAACAAATGAACGGTGTAATTGTTAAAAAAATATAATATATAGTATATATATATTTATAAGTATACATTGAAGTTAGTATATTCCAAACCAGGCTCTTGAGTCTGTCAGTAAATTCAACTCTAAAAATCTAAAGAAGATTCATTTATTGTAACATATTACTACAAACCGCATATTCATTACGTTTAAATGGATTATTCAAGTCAATAATAAAAACATTAAAAAAATATGTAAAAAAAATTTAAAAATTTGTATTATTTGTAATTCCTTGATATGACTATATTGGTAAATTAATATGTTTACGCCTGTTTTGTTAAGAGGATGGAGCCATGTGTAGAATAATACGCAAATGAGGAAAGTTTTCTGAGCGCTATTCACCCAAAGTGGTCAGAAACGATTCGTTTACATAGGGCTCAAGCAGCTCACCACTTCTGATCTTAGACCAAGTGTCCCCTGGGTAGCCAAAAAAAAAATCCTGTTTGAAAGCGAGCTAAAGTGAAAAGCGGAATCATTCCGCCTTAGGGTTGTGCGCTGAGTTTGTGACCCGCCACGTAAAAAAAAAACCGCACCCAATGAAAAGGAGACCAGGTGGAGAAGGACTTTGATACACTTCGAATTTAATTTCTCTAACTGACATATGGTTTTCAGATATAAGAACGGTATTGGATTCAAAATTCCACCATCAAATATTAAAAAAAAAAAACAGATAAGAAATGAGTTTACGAACGCTTCTGAGAAAAATAATTTGTTTAATATTACAAGAGATTTAATTGCATATAATACACTTAATTAACTATTTTACACTTTTAATAACTTATGCGCAAAAAACAAAAAACAACGGAAATATACTTATATGCCTTAGACCAATTTTAATCATTAAAACTATTATTTTTCTCAAGAAAAAAAAACACACGAAAAGCTAATAATATCCTAACGAGTTCAAACAAATTTAAATCTCGAAAATTTTTCTTGAATATTTTCCATTCAAAAGTTGAAGAATATTTTAAAACTATGTGGAGAACTTTTGGAGATTTATGATGAAAAGTTTTGGGACCAATAATTTTAAAAAATAAAAATTTTGTGAGAAAGGATTGATTGCGAACTTTTCCCATAAAAACTTTTTACAAAAAAAATTTTTTGAATTCTCTATATGGGTTGGGATTGTGGCAAGTTAATAAAATATTGCCTATATGGGCTGAAAATTCTTTTCGCTCTGCCACCCTCTTAATGGCTCTGAAAAATATATACTCAAGTTTCTATGACCTTTTATTTTTCTTTCGAATTTAAATTCTTTTAATTTAATGTTATTATCTAAAAACTTATATCATTCTGAACACCTCTTAATGGTTTTGTGTAAACTCTCCAAAAAAAATATTAAATTTATTGTTTGGCCAGAAAACTTTTTTCTTTCTGAAAGCTCTTAATGCTTTTAATATCAATTCTTCATAGAAAGATCGTTTAGCTTGAAAATCTCTGTAAACAAAATTTTGCCCTGTTACTCTTTAACCCTCTATTCTGGAATAAATTTAACAAAACCTTATCGAAAAGAAATTCAAAATTACCATTTTGGTCTGAAAGTTCTTCCAGCTTCTTTTGTTTCTAGAACTCCTTACCTATCTTGCGAATTATCTAGGCTTTCGATTACGAACTCCTCTTTTAAAATGTGCGCTTAACAAGCTCCTGAACTAATTTCTTAAACTGTTTATAGAACGGAGCCGGTTTTGTAAGAATGGATTAGTTGTAAATTTTTCCGATAAACAATTATACAAAAAAAAAAAAATATTTTCTGTGGAGACCTTTTAACTACTTTAGTGTACATTTTCCAAAAACTGACAAAAATTACGTATTTGGTCATAAAACTTATTTCTCTCTGAATTATTAACTCAGTTGTAACCTGAACTTAACATTTAATCACTTCCACCTCATCAAAACATTCCAAATGCAACATTTTGTTGTAGAAAAAAAGAACTCGAAACAGTGATTTAATTTAATTAAATCTAACAACAACTGATTTGATTTCATTTTCCTTTTGAGTTCACATTGTTTTTAACTAGAAGTCATTGTGCTCATTTCATTTGAACAACTTTTCAGTGCAATTTCACTGACCTTGCAGCGAACGAGACTGAGCGCACAGCACTGACGACTAACGAGACAAGTGTGCCAGCTGGAATAACAAAAAAAAAAAAACCACAACAACAAAATAGGTGAAACAGCTACAACAAAAATTGATTATTTGGCTGCCGAACATGCAAACTCACACACGCTTACAGACATATGCATAGAAGCAATCAAGCTTTGCAAATGCATCCGGTGCACAGACAGCAGCCGCTACAGGCGTTATTGCTTTGTTGTTTTTTCCTTTTTTTTTGTTTTTGTTTTGTTATCACAAATGGCTGAGCTTAGAGTTTATAGTTAAGCAGGGCGAGATTTGCAAAATCAATGTTTGTTTGTCTGTATTGTTTAGAAGCTTCTGCTGTCAATCATCTCTCAAATGTGTATTTGTGTGTGAGTTTTGTTTTGGAAAAAGTCGCCCGTTGTGTCACAAATCAGTTTGCATCAATAATGTATGTGCGGCTTACGGTGCTGGTGGCAGCAGTGACAGTTGAGTTTTGATGCAGGAATGTTTTTTAAAAAAGATAAAAATAAAAAATTTAAAATTAAAAAAAAAACAAAAAAAAATTATTACAAGAGCAAAATTAAAAGAAATTCAAAAAAGGAAACAAAACATCTAGCAAATATAAAAAATGTTAAAAAATTTTTAAGTTTATTCTAGAAATATAATATGTAGAAATATTTTATAAAAAAATTAAAATGAGACTATAAAAACAATTAACGTAAATTCATAAAATTAAATAAATGAATAAATTTCAACAATAAAAATATAATTTATCAAAAACCATTAAATTGGTAAGAAATATTTATATTGCTTAAAATATAATGTTTTTACTGGCACTAAAGTTAGGATAACAGTTAAGAAACCAAAAATTATTTTACAAAAATTACAAAAAAAACATTAAAAAGCTTCTTAACACCAAAACTAAAATTAAAAATATATATATTATGTATCTGTATATCAGAGGTACGAGTTATTTGTTATAATAAATTTTGAAAGAATTCATAAAAAAAAATAAAATTAATACCTGTTTTGTTATAAATACATATTTTCTTGCTTTTTAGAAAAATATTTAATCGACTTAAATTAAATTTTTTGTCAGTACAAATATTTTGTGTTCAAAGGCGTATTTATTAGTTATTATTGTTTTTGTATTATTTATATTGTAGTAATATTAGTCTTTATTTCTTTAATAGAATTGCGAAAAGGCTAGAGAATTTAGTTAAAAGTCCAAAAAAATTTAAAAATAAATAAATAATAATTATATTTGTTATTGCACTAATTTCAGTGAAATTTCAATATTTCTTTGAGAGCACATTGAGGTAAAGTTCTTAAAACTTTTTCGAAAAAAAATTGTATATAAAAATAAAATAAATAAATTTTAATTTCATAAATAATTTTTTTTTTTACTATTTTTTTCTGGCTTATGCAAAGCTTTTTCTTAAATTGTTTTTTTTTAGAAAACTTTTTTTTATCTGTTTCTGTTTAGGAATACATTTCAGAAATTTAATTTTTCTGAATTTAAAATTTATTTGAGGTTTTAATGCTAAACCCCGAAGACAAATTATATTAAAAAAAAAAACAAAAACGGAAAAATAGCAATACAAAAAGAAATGTTTGAATTTTGAAAAAATTTTGCAGAAATTGTGAAAAAAATTAATAAAAAAATTAAGATATGAAAAATAAATCTTTGTTCCGTTTTTTGCACATATGTATAAATTCCGTATTTCTGTAAAAAGTATTATTATTGAGAAGAAAATTAAAAAATTACAAACAGTATTTATTTAAATAATTCCAAAACTGCTCATAAAATAAACAAGAAAAAACTTTATTTATTTTAATTAATAAAATATCAAGTTGATTCGCCAATGCCAATAAATCAACATAATAAAACAATAATAAACAAATAAAATTTTTGTTATCACAATTTTTTTGAAGCTTGGAAAATTATTTTGCCATTAAAAAACGGCTAATATCTTTATTGCATTAAATTTTTGTTTTTTATATTTTTTATTGCAAAAAGTATTTATTTCTTCTGCTAAATTGGTGGCTGAAAATATAAATTGCCTAATGGTTCTAAAAAAAATCCATTATCCTTATCCATTTTATGATTCTCCGTATCTTTTTGTCTCTTTTCACATAAATGTTCTAAATCTTCATAAAAAATAAATATGAAAAAAAAATTAAATTAAGAAAGTTTCTGAATTTATTTATTATCTGAAATATATAATATACCCTATTAAGCTTTATTGGTCTATTCTTAATATTTAATCTTTATTTTTTACTTTTTTTGTTTTGTAAATTTAAATATATCTATAATCTCTTTACATATAAAAAGCAAAAAGTAAATTTTTTGAAAAAACAATGAGTATGAATTATATTATAAGACATTAAATAATTAAAAAAAAAAAACAAATAAAATAAAAATTTAAACACTAATTGAATCGAAAGGTAGACCCCCCTGAGTGCTATTTTTGCAATGTTCTATGTTGTAAACTATTTTCCAGCAGTTGTATCCCAAATATATTTCAATGATTCCTCAAAAGGAATAAAGTGACATCTATTAAATTCTTTGATTGTTTCCTTTACGGTAAACAACTTTAGATCTCGGTGGAGAGCATCGTTTCTCATGAAGAAAGGAGCCTCCAATATGGTGTGCAGAACTTTATTTTGAAAAGTTAGCATTACTTTTGAATTCGTTGCACTACCTGAGTTTTAAGTGCCATACGTTCAGACCGGCCTAAGTAGTGCCTTATAAATTAACAACTTATTCTTCATACGGAGGCGGGATCTGGGTCTAAAGGGCCAGTATAGCTATACCAACTTTAATCTTAAAATAATAATATATAATATTTGTATCACTTAGTAGAATTTTGCTCCATAAGTTTTCTGTATTGAAACCAATATTTGAATGATATTAATATTTTTAGAAAATATACATATATAATATAACACAAGACCATTTATATGACTGTTTTACTCCTGCACAGGGTGTATTAAGTTTGTGACAATGTTTGTAACACCTAATAGGAAATGTCGGAGTTATAGGCTATGAGTATAATTTAAGACACCTGTACATAATTGTTCGGGATGACGGGCTGAGATTTTGTTCAGTTGACTGCTTCGACAAGCATCTAGTTTTTAGAGATTTTGGTAGGAAATTTGACAAAAGTTTTTCTCTTTCGAATATTTTATTTCATCAGCTATCTTCAGCAAATTTGACATAGGTTATTGCGATCGGACTACTGGATCTGAACGATTTGCTAGGAGATTGTGCATTACCTTGAGCAATAATCTATGTCGAATTTGCATATTGACGATATAGAAACTAAACATTCGGAATCAAACTTTGTA
>JAPZAG010002840.1:0-13956 GCA_027475135.1 Bactrocera correcta | reverse complement strand
CTTCACTGATGCTCTTTGTATTTTTGTTTCATTATTGGCTACAATATACCACATACCTTATGTCATAATCGGTATAACAACTACTGTGTAGAGCCAATAAAGTAGGTAGTTTGCCTTATTTCCGACTGCTAGCCTGGTACCATTTGATAATATCAGCATGACAGAAATACTGCATTCCCTAGTAAACAATACTAGATTTGTGTTGCTAGCATTTAAGTTGGGCCGCACGTTACGGCCCAACGATGTATGTCATTCAATACTGTTTGCATAAGGTTAGCGAAGGTAATCGTCAATTTGCCTCTAACCGAAACTGCCACATCGTTACTGTACGCCACAACTTATACGCCCTTCTCTACCTCATCTACCAAAAACTGATTCGTTGTTAATATTCAGAGAAGCGGAGATAACAAGCCTACTTAAGATGTCCCGCTTTGGACAGACCTGCATATCATTGAAGTCCCCAGCGTTGAAATTGGCCTGCTCGTAAGCATATGGTCAATTAATTTTCTGAGACATTCAGAAATGACCAGGTTTTTAATCGCGCCTAGTATGGCCAATGGCTGGATGTTATTAAAAGTGCATACATGTACGAAGGCAATGGGATATATGTATTCTTTACTTTCAAAGTTTTGCTTCTGTGGAATATCCTTTAGAATACGCATGGTGGGAAATAGACGGTTTTTATGGGTTAAATTTGTTCCATACGTGTACTTCTATTAGACTTTCCAACGTTTTTAAGAGGAATGAGAAGAGACAAATTGGTCTGTAGTCATTTCGATTTGTATGTGAGCTTTTGCCCGCCTTTGGTATATTTATACCTTTGACTTTCCTCCACAACAAAAGAATATAGTTTAATTTCAGCGCCCCCTTAAGAATGGTTACTAACCAGACTATGACATAGTTTTGGGACTACTGTAATTCAGCCGGTCGTGGCGTCTTGACCAATGCACTTCACTATCTTATCTATAATATCCAATGCTATGCACCGTTAGTGCTCTTAGTTTCAAGAAAATTCTCGCTGTTTTCAAAAAAAGTGTCCACGAATTTCTTTTTGCTTTCCTTACTTCTGCTTTGCATGACTTCAAAAGGTTATAAAGCTATCCACTTCTCTTCTCCTTGGGGTAGTTTGGTAAAATTTAATGGCAGTGTTCTTCAAGAACTTTTAATTGGGTTAATCTATTTGTCAATTTTTCCGAGATCAGTGTAATGTCTAACACTCACAAATGTTGTAGTACTATTCCTTTCTTTGATATGATTCCACGTCTAATTATTAACGTAATAACTTCATTATCTCATTTAATTTAAGTTATGACCTTATTGATATTAACCATAATTTTATCAGCACATCAAGTTGTTAGTATTTCGCTGCAAAGAGTATTGAAAAAAGAAGTTTTGGAAGCAACAATTTTGTAGCATCCAAATGTAAGCATCCAAACCGGGAAGCCTGTTGGAAAGAATACAATTATTAAATAGCTTTTCTGCATTAAAATATTATATTATTTTTAACGTACACATCAAATAATTTCTTAGTTACTAGGATATTTTTATAAGGATTCAGCAATTCGAAAGAAATTAATATTGCTTCGACCGCGTATCGACATAATGAAGAAACAGTTATCTTTATCCGATAAACAAGCCCCAAGCAGGCGTAGACTTTCAATCAGCGCGGATGTTGACATTAACCGTTTTTTGAGATGCAGAAGGTATGATCTACAACTATATATTGCGAAAGTCACTGGCATGCCTGAAGTAAGAGTCGAATAAGAAGGTAATAGCTTCCATGATGGTCTCGTCTTAACCAGCAACTCTTGATAGATAAAAGCTTTCAAAGACCTGCTGAATTTTGTATTCATTACAAATCCTATGCTGAGGTTAAAAAAACTTTCATGAACTCAAGTATTTATTTTATGACTAAATACTAAATATTTCCAACTTCCATCGAACGTTTATAAGCATAATTCCATGAGATTTTAGTACAGCTTAAAAGAGCGTGATATTTAACTAAATAAAGCTTCATATCATAAAATTCAGAAGGGAAAAAACACCGACCTATGCAAATTAATACTCTGAAATTTCGAAATACTTAGGCAAACACTTTCAAATATGAAAATTTACGAAGGGTAAACAAAATAATTGGCGGTCGGTACTTACTGTAAGCTACAGAGTACCGTGAACAAAATGACAGAAATACTAAAATGCAAAACACTTTGCACAAAGAAAGAGGATGCGAATATAAACACAAATACCAATATTATTAAAACCCGTGAATATAAATTTGGGTTTATTTTCTTTAGCTTAAGTTTACCGCAACAAAACCGATAGCAAACAATTTCACAGCAAATTTAACAATTTTGGTTTTATGCCACATTTTTCCAAACAATTATTATACGTTCTATGATTTTGCAATTGCATTGCTTATTACTAATGGCAATACATACTTTCAATTCAGTCATGTGCACACTAATAATCTTAAAATCGAAAAAGATTTAAAGGTATCCAATTTTTCTTAAATTGTATAAAACCAGAAAATATGTAAACTTGGCTACCGAAGTTAAAATACTCTTCACAGGTTCATTCATCAAAATCATTATCTTGTTTTCGATCGTTCAGTCTGTATGGCAGCTATATGCTATAGGGCTCCGATATCGGTGGTTCCGTTAAATTAGCAGCCTCTTTGGGAGCATATGCCGAAATTTTACATCGACATCTCAAAAACTGAATGCATTTACACAGTCTCCAACGTTTTCTTTTGGAAAGTTGAGTATATTAATTAGAACCTCACAGCCATACAAAATGCAAATTCATAAAAAATTAATACATTTTTCGATCGTAAGATGATCGAAGTCCAACAATGTCTTAACTTCACTTAATAGTTTTTGCTATTAGCGTCCAAAACTTGGTATATTTATTAAAAAACCTTTTTCCTATATCATGTCAAATATAGTACTACGACTTTTAACCGTCAAAATAAAACAACAACAAATTTCATAGATAGACCTAATTTTCTTCCCTACGTCAAAAGTCGTTTAATCAATTTCTTAGATAATAATTAATTGCCATTAAATCACAACGGTGCATTTATTTTAACATGTTGCGTGTCTGCCAGACTGTCTGGTTGAGGGTACGATAAATGTTGCCTAGACATTTTAATATTTTTTCATTCCTGTGTTTCATTTGTATGATTGCTTTGTTTTTCTTATACTTAAATAGCAAAAGGTATGTTAGAGGGTTGATATTTTGTACAATTGCAAACATTATAGCCTTTATATCCTTTTAGAACAGGGGTTCTTAACCTTTCCCTGGTTAGGGACTAATATTATTCTAAGTTAGCAGGGATATATATTATTTTCTTGCAGGCAATAAGAAATTATACGGAAAGTAAAAGTAATATTTTTAGGATCAACTTCTATAATTTTGCATTACTGTGATTTCTAAGCTTGGATCTTCTTCAAGAGTTCGGCTTTTCCAGGATTAATATTGTTACTCAAAACTACACGCAAATCATCTC
The DNA here is from genome assembly GCA_027475135.1 of Bactrocera correcta. Taxonomy (NCBI): domain Eukaryota; kingdom Metazoa; phylum Arthropoda; class Insecta; order Diptera; family Tephritidae; genus Bactrocera; species Bactrocera correcta. The sequence goes on along the minus strand of JAPZAG010002840.1, from coordinate 10,448 downwards.
TAATTTCGAACGATTCGTGGCCGTTTTAATCTTGGCCGTCATTAACGCAAAAAACCCTTGTTCTTATAAATAAGTTGTGGAGGAAACAGTAAAATAACGTAAGGTAATATTTCAATGCTTAGTATAAGAAATTGCTTTTTTACACCAACACTATTCAAGTAAATTCAAATCAAAAGCGTCTTTGCAGTTTCCGTAATTTTGTTCCATTTCTGAACTAACAATATGAGCGTACATTGATCAGTTTTTGATCAACTTTAGCTTCTTCGGTATTCTCTAGTGAGTAATAATTGAATTCTTCAATCAACATTTGTAAATACAAGAGCAAAATAATTATTTATTTTTGTTCAATTTTACGTAATTAAAGCTGAAATTTCCCAATAAACGCGGGAATTTTTTTTTAAGTATTGAGTATTTTCTAATTAATTATTTCTGGATACATGCAGTTACATATTCAATTTATTTAAGCGTGTGAAAATCTCCAGAAGACAGGTCATATTTGTCTGGTGAGCTGTACGATTGTTATGCCTTGTATCACCTTTCGGCAGTCATCGAAATTCCGCGCGAAAAAGTAGTGCGCCGCCAATTTCGGTGTTGAGAAGCCACTATGTCCTGGAAGGTTTCTTGAAGCTTTTGTAGATAAAATAAATAAATTGCAAATTGAAAATTTTTAGTGAATGACCCAATATATAAAAGTTTTAAATCGTTTCGGATGCAGTACGGACCACTGGTTAGGAAGCTTGTTTTAAAAGGTATCTAATTTCATATATTGTATTCGCTAGCATTTTTCTGTTCTAAAACTAATATAAAATAATTTGATTGTGCGTTATTAGTAAAAAAGATGGTTCTAATAAGTTCGGTACAATACAATAAACTTTAATACATTTCTAAATACCTATAATAAATATTTATAAAACTGTAATTATTTTGGACATTGTGACTGCCTACTGTATAAAATTGGTCTTCTCTACGGCTGGTGCTCTAAAGCTAAACGCTCACATATACATATGTATATGTAATAGCCATGTTTAATTTGACTATCATAAGTTAATAGCTAAATCATGGACAAATAAAACGCATATAGCTTATGTCTTTCATATTTTGCTTAAAAACGAAGTTTGTTGGCAATGCGAGCGGGAACAGTCAGCTGATATTCAATTTATTTCAAAATGTCTGATGTGGAGAAAAGGTTAGTTTGGTTTCTTCAAATTGTAGACGGGATATTATTAAATCACTATATAAATATATTTATTTTATTAATTTTATGATATTAACACGAAAAAAAATAAACAAATATTTATATTTGTATTAATTTTAACTTAAACAAAATACAAAATTTTGTAATTTTGGTTTGTTTAAATTTTTATCTGTAAAAATTAACTTTATCGTTATTGCCAACTATTTTTTTATGGAAAAATCATAGCTATTGTGAATGAAAAAACGGGATGAACTGGCAATGCCTCTAGTTCAATATATAGGGTGGGCCATATAAAATTTTAAATTTAAAAAGTCAATAAAAAAAAAAACGGCTTGATATTTTTCAAAGGTTGTTTTATGAAATTTATTTGTGGAACACAATTCCGGACAAATGACCACCACGGCTGAGTTTACAGTAGCTTATTCGGTCCACCCAATTTTGGAGTACTTTCTCGATGGTTTCAAGCCTTATGGCAGCTACAGCAGCTTGAATCTCGTACTTTAGATCTTCAATTGTTTCTGGATGGTTGGCGTAACCAGTGGTGGATTTACACTAGGGGCAGTCGGGGCTAGTGCCCAGAGCGGCAAATTTTTTAGGGCGACAAAATTTGGAAAGTAGAAAAAAAAAGTGAGCTGTCAGTTGACAGTTGGCAGATGTGAAACATCGAAATTATTTTATAAAAGTAATAGCAGAGAACGCATATTTATAGAGAAGGTTCACGATGTCGAAAATTTAGGGATATTTACTGTATGTATGAGCGTGTTTCACCACAGAAAATTATTAGCGTGTTTCCCCAGTTTCAGGGGCAGAAAAATAACAGAACTGAGCTTTCAGTGTTAAATGAGAAAAATTATGCTATTTTCGATGTTAAGGAACCTACGCTTACAGATTCGCATATTTATAATGCGCCAAAGGCTCTGCATATAATCTATATACATACATATGTATATATATTTTCTATATATTTTATATCAAAGCACACAAGCACGTACGTACAAATTGAACTATTTCATGATGAATAGGTTTAATAAAGATTTAAGGTAACTTCAATAAGAGCGACTTGAAACAGCATTTATGTAGATACTTTGGCATTTTTTACTCTCACGATTCAATTCTGTTAGTCAAAGATTGCAGCAAGTTGATTGTAGTATTGCTGACGTGATCGACGATTATCTTGGTTTGATCAAAGTGGTTACTGATACGAGAAATGAATTCGATATCTATGAAAAAACTGCTTTAAATATTTCAGAGATAAAAGAATATAAAACGACAGTTTCTAGAAAAAGAAAGATAAAATTACGTGCTGATGAATCACTTGATGGAGATGTATAACTGTCAGTTCGAGACCAATTTAGAGTTAACACTTTTCACTGTCATTCTTGACAATCTAGATTCCGAATTGCGAAAAATATGTATTGCGTATGAAAAGGTTCATGACAAGTTCTCAGTTATTATTGAATTTGGCAATTTAGATAATAGAGAGATTCGTAACCTAGCTAAACGTTTACAAAATGTTTATTCTTCAGATCTTGAGTCCTCATTGGAGAACGAATATGTGCAGTGCCGTGCTTATTGCACTGAAAAAAAGATGGGATGAATGGAATTCACCTTCCAATATTCTGAAACTTTTGCGTGCGAACGACCTTTATACAGAGTTTCCGAACGTATAAATTGCATATCGAATATTTATTACTTTAGCTGTAACAAACCGTAGCGCAGAACGATCGGTTTCTTGTTTGAGAAGAGTTAAAAACTACTTACATTCTACAATGAGTGAAAATAAGCTCAATAGCTTAGCTATTCTGTTCATCGAATCAGATGTACTTCAACGTTTAAATTGGGATTTAATAGAACAATTTGCAATTCAATTTAATACAATTATAGTGCCCAAGGGCGGCAAAAATTTAAATCCGGCCCTGGGCATTACATTTATCTTTAACAGCTCCCCACAGAAAATAGTCCAACGGAGTTAAATCGCAGCTTCTGGGAGGCCAATTCACATCACCTTTTTTGCTGATTATGCGATTTTCGAAGATAGGTCGTAAAAGCTTCAGTGTAGCGTTTGCTGTATGGCACATAGCGCCGTCCTGCTGGAACCAAACGTTGTCCAAGTCTTCCTTTTCAATTTGCTTGAAGAAAAATTCGGTTAACATTGCGGGATATCACTCAACATTGATGGTTACGGCGGTTCCTTCTTCATTTTCGAAGAAAAATGAGCCGATGATTCCACCAGACCAAAATCCTCACCACACAGTGATTTGTGCTGGGTGCATTGGCTTCTCGACGATTACGTGCGGGTTAACGTAACCAGCGAGATGGAAATGAGGCTCGTCCGAAAGGATGATTTTTCGGCAAAATTGACCATCCACTAGACTCACCACTTTGGAAAAAAGTTTTCAGTATTTCCAAGTTTTCTTCTAGTGAATAGCGACCCATTTCGTAAATTTTAGACTTTTTACTGAATATCTGTCACTTTCCGAATGGTATTTGACCAATGTCAAAATATAGATAATTCAAATTTAAAACGTTAGATGGCCCACCCGTTATATAATATAACTCATATAATGACATACAAAATAGGTTTGTTAAAAGAATAAGAATCACTATACATATTGAGTATATAGGAGTTACTGTAGTATCGACGCGATCTTATTTATTTTATGAGGAGTGTGTGGGGTTATTCTCCGATTTCATCCATTTTCACAACGTCAATAAAAGTTCGTTTAGCAAATTTGGCTGTTGTAGCTTAAGTGGCTTATATGTACATTAAATTGTTAGAGGGTGGAGCCGTGTCCACTTTTTCAAAAGTTTTCGCCCACATGTGAATCTTGCTACTGCGATCCCCTGTACCAAATTACAACTTTAAATCTTATTTAGTGCTTAGTTATGGCATACATTTCAGTTTTTTTTAAGGGTGAAGAACACTTTAAAATTTCAATAGTTTAACAAAAATGTATATTAAATAATATTATTTAAACAAATGGATCGTAAAAAATAGCTATAATAGATTTAACACGAGCATTTTTCTGTGTCTTCACAAAATTTCATCGATTTATCTCCAGTAGTTTATGAGAAAATATTATGATTTTACAATTTCATCGTGCTCTAAATTTCAACCTTCAATTATGTTAACAAAAAAAAGAACTGTGACGAAATATTTATGTATATTTTAAGGCATGCATCTGGTCCCCTTCCTAATGAAGTGCTAATTTTCAAAATCTGAGATTTTTCGAAATTTTCGTGGACCACTTGACGTGGTTCGACTCAACGACTTTTGAAAAAAATAATCCCTGCTGATCTCATCAATCAAGTAGTTTTTGGGGGTTCAATTGAGTTTCATGAACACACAAGGATTTAACTCACCCCAATAATGACAATTGCAATTCTTGATAAAGCCATTAAGCCAGAAATAGGCATCATCTGACAATATGATTTTCGATTACAGTAATCTAAATTTGCGTAATGATCCCGGACAATTTCCAAACATTTTACCAAAGGGATATGATTAAATGACAAACCTTATTTAAATACAGACAAAATTTCACAAAAAACCATAAAAAATTGTCAAATTCCCTTCTTCCCTATTAGTGCTGTGCTATATACATATATAACAAGCACAAATCCCTACATTCTTGAAATTATTTAGCAGTTAATTTCCTTCAAAATCTAAGAAACCAATTTTTCAAGTGCAGGGTCCGGCACTCGAAAACAATTTCAGGCCGCTCGCAAAGCTGTGGCACTGGAATCAGCTGTTTATAAATTTGCTGAATGACAGTTTGGAGTATTGCTCACAAGTAGAACGTAGTAAAGTGAACGTAAAAAAAGTGATCAGCGATGGAATTCAAACATAATAGTGTGATTGCTTTATATTTAGCTGGAAAATCACAGCCAGCAATTGTTCGTGAGCTCAAACATCTTAACCTATTCCTTCCCACTGTCCTATTTATAGGACACCATAGTAAATATTTTTTTTTTTTTCAAAACTGACTGTTTATTTTAATTTTTTCTGTAGAAATTTATATTCATGTACTATTTTCCTATTATAATATTTTTTTTCTCGCTATTAAAAGTATTAACATTATTTCTATATGAATTTTTAAATCTGGTCAGATTTGACAATTTAGGTCACTACATGATAAAGAAGAACAAACAGAGATATTGCCAAGGACTAGATTGTAAGAAAAAACCTCTTACTTTTTGTGTCAAATGCGATAAAACACTTTGCAGTGATCGTTTTATACCTTATCATACAAAATAAGCTTAATTGATGATAATCTATATATGTATGTAAATAAAAATGAATCGTCAAAATGTATGTACGCTCATAACTTTCATACGACTGAACCAAATTTGATAATTCTTTTTTTAAAATGTTCGTTGAGGTTCAGAGATGGTTTCTGCGTTCGAATAATTGCCGAAAAACTCCTAAAAACAGTCCTTTTCCTTTCCTCATACAAACGAATGAATGTTTGTTCATTAGTAACGCTAAGAGAACAGCTGAACCAATATTGACGAAATTTTAAGAGGTTGTGCGTTGTGGATCAAGGAAGGTTTAGAAATAAAAATATCTTATACTTTCCATGAAAAGTCAGCAAACTGGATAATTACAAAAAGTAACTTTTTTCCATAAATATTTTTTTTTTTTTTCAATTTTTGTTTGCTTTGTTTTTCAATATTTTGATTTGTAAATTATTTGAATAGTTAAATTTCGGTCGCTTGCTTTTTTATTCCGGCTATTCAAAAGAAATATTATTGAAAATTATTCAGTGAAAACTTTACGTGTGTTTCAAACAAAGAGATCAATTGCAGATTGAAATTTATTACGAAGCCACCATAAGGTCGCCCTTATATCGGTCGGTGTTCTTTTTGCCATCAAAGTATGGCAGCCCAAGGCAAGGCAAGGCAAGAAGTTCTCCCAAGATGCGGCGACATACGTGCGGAATTATGGATTGCTGTTAATCAGCAAGTGATCGTCACGATGTCACAGCACGACTTTTCAAACAACAGTTACGATGTTTGATTGACTTTATCTTGAAGCAACGTATATGTGGTGCTGTTGGATGCTAGATGTACTCTGTTGAGTGGCAAAATTGAGGTTTTCCGCACGCACATATTCTTCTTTAGATGGTGGATGGTGGTTACACCAGATCAAGTTGATGAAATCATTCGGAAATTCCTGATGTAGAGAAAGATCCAGTATTATATGACGTGGTGAAAACCAATATGGTGTATGGACCTTGCGGACACTACAATCCCTTTTCGGTTTATACATATGTCTGGCAATAAGTGCACGAAACACTATCCATGTGCTTTTCTTTCGGAAACACAAACTGTAAATGATGGATATCAACTCTATCGGCGTCGCTCACCAGACGACAATGGCAGAACATTCAGCATTCAACTTAGAAAAGTGAATATCGAAGTTGACAACACATGGATCGTACTATATTCACCATTATTGTCTAATTCATATTCAAAACTCATATCAGTGTTTAGTATTGCAGTTTGGTGAAATCGATAAAATACGTTTGAAAGTACGTCACCAAAGGAAGCAACATGGCGGTTATTGGTCTTAAACGATACGGTCGATACGTGAACTGCAATAAAGCGCTTTGTAGGATATTTACTTTTGCAATTCATGAAGAGTGTATTTCAACCCAGAGAATACAGTATAGCCAGTGGAAATATCGCCAGCAAAAAAATTAACATTGACGAGTTTTTTCTCAACTTTCGTCAGTCATCTGTTTGTGAGAACATTGCTCTATTCGGAAATACCTTGATATTATGCATGGAATGCACCGTCGAAGAAATAGTTACGAAAAAAGCAAGGCCAACCAGTAGATTGACATCCAGGTGTCTTATCAGCTAATGGATTAGGACGAATTTATACAATCCACCCGAAAAACGACGATTGTTTCTATCTTCGGTAACTATTGATTAATGTACGCGGTTCAACTTTATTTGAGTCATTATGTACTGTGAATGGTTCGATGTGTGCAATTTTTGGAGGAGTAAGCCAGCAAATACAATTCCTGGAACACGTTAATCACTGGAATGAAAATGAAGTTCGCACACTTTTCGCGATAATCATTTCGACATATCAGCCTTCAAATTCGCGTCTATAATGCGATGCGAACAAAAATGAAATTGCCGAAGACAGTTTACATCGTCTCCGCTAAAAATTGGAAATGGTACAATTTCGGTTGATACTTCCGGTGGTTCGATATCAATTCCATCTTCCCTTTATCAATTCACGAAAGATGAACTCATCACAAATATTCGGACATTGGCCAAATTATCGTAACTACGATTCCTTAAGTGCACGCGCAATGTTAGCTGCCAAAAATACCGATGTTGTTGACTTAAACTGGAAGTTTTAAAGTTGACAATGAAGACGGTGCCGTGAATTATCCAGTGGTATTTCTAAATTCTTTGAACAGGCTTGGTTGCCACCGCATCATTTGAGCCTCAAAGTTGGATCCGTCGTTATTATGATTCCCAATCTTCATGCACCGAAACTGTGTAATGGAACCCGACTGATTGTGACGCACCCATCTAATACAAGGGGGGAATGCTTGATTCTACGAGTTCCTATGAGTTCTAACAATTTCCAATTTCAGTTCAAACGTATTCCGTTTCCAGTGAAAATTGCATTTGAGATGACAATCAACAGGACCTAAAGATAGTCGCATAGTGTGAGGCCGTGGCGTGCTCTCGAGTTGGAAAACCATCTTTTCTGTACACCGGAACAGAAACCCAAAAATGTTGTTTATAAAGCTGCGTTACATTGAAAACTAAAAAAAACACCAAAAATTAAATGATGAATTTAACTTTCTCCTCATTTCAAAATACATAATTTCACGCAGGACAACGGCTGCGGGTTCAGCTAGTTTCCAAATAAAGTTGATTTTGTTTTGTGGTTATCTTTCATTTTTTCTGAGCATATATTGTATATCACTGTCCTATATATTGGGTTGTCAAAAAAGTCTTGTGGTATTTTTATTGAATCAATTCGTGTGGCACCCATACATCGAGCTTCTTAGTGACTCCAAGCTTCTTCAAATGGTTTATAACGGTTTGATGACTACTATGCCGGTCTCTTTCGACCAATTCAGCGATTTTATCGCAATTTATGAAATAAAAAAAAATATATTAAAAAAAAAATACCTTGATTGATGAATCAGACCGTCATATATTATATATATAAAATTACCCTAAATATTTGTAAATGACTGATAGACGGCATTAGACGTGTTCAAAAGTGAGCCTTAAAGATATTTTTCTATGATTTTTAATAAAGGTTGTCTTACATATGTACATACTCGTACATTTTGGCCTTACTTTCACTTCCAATTCATAACATGCTGCCAACTTCTCAGAATTTATCTACGCAGGGACAAATATGTCTTAAATTTGCCATCTAAACCGTAGCAATGTGTAAAGTCACCCACTTAAATAACGATTCAAATTACATTTTTTAATATAAAATGAAATGAAAATGTTAAAGTAAGGTCTTAAGCCTTACATACAACATTCAAACGCTCTCGTAAAAATTGGGCTGGTGCATAAATATTTTTCTTGCAGCGCCGGTGTTGAAGTTAAAACGAACAACTGCAGCCTATAACATATGCGTGACAAATCATATTTCACACGAAACTGACAATTACTATACTCAGCGATGCGTTTCATGCAGTGGAAAGACTGTGCGAACCAGATCCGCATGAAAGCATAAAGGAAATGGCACAAGTGTATAAGTGTTGACACACACTCGAAAGTTCAACGACGAAAGATTCACAATGATATCAATTTAAACCTGATAATGTATAATGATTTGCGTGTAAACGCGTGTTTCCAACAATTTTACCGCTGGCATTGTTAGCAACAGCAACAGAATATACTAAGAAATATAAAAGTTGCAAGTTACATTGAAGTGTATGATAGATAACACATCAGCAATATGCCATTGTTTCTTTATGAAATATAACAACATGTGTCATGTAAAATGCAACGTCACATCATCAAATCAAATCATCAAATGTTCTTGAACATCATAGCTGTCTGCAGTGCATTTTATTAATATTGAAAAAGAAAGTGTTGGACCGAATACGAAAACAACCAATATTCCAAATAATCCTTTTCCCAAACGCCAGAACGAATTGTGACAAAAATGTGCTACTTTATTGGTCAGAAGTCAATATATTTAAGCCATGTTTAAATTTATCTTAGGAATCTTTACCAGCACGAATAAATATGTTAATCAATATTTCCATCTATAAGCAAATGCTATTCTCTTATTACGTAAATTAATTTATATATTTCTTTTTTTATATATATTTTATATTTATTCCTACATTTTTGTCGTCTTTAGGCACCATTATGGCTGAAGGACTTTCAACAATGGTGCATAATCGCTCGATATATTTAAAATATGTCACAAGGCACCCCACGTTTTTCTCTCAATATGTAATGCAGGAATCTTTCCTTCATTATTATTATTAGTTTATACAAAGAATTATTATTCACTTTTTAGTTTGATATGCTTTAAAAGCCTGTTTTTTAATTGTTTTTTTTTTTAACTTTATTTATTTTAAATTTTTTAGTATGATGTGAGAAACGCCAAATTTGTTAAAATAGTAGTATAAATAGTAGTAGTATTGGTTAAGTAAATCGATAATTAAACGATAATGATATTTATGATGTCCCGCGGGAACTAAAAAAGTAACGGTACAAAGTTTGCTTAATCCATTTCTATTGTTCTTGATTAGCACTTATAATTCAAGTTTTCGACCCGGAAAGTAGGTAAACTAGGCAGGTGGGTTGTCCCATTTTCCATTTTTTCAAGTTTTTTTGTGTATTTTAAATTTTTACAAATTCTTATTTTATATTGAAAGAATCTATTTCTTCTTTTATGAGATTTGCCAATACTGTAAAATATAAACGTATATAGCTTAAATCACATTCTCCGTAATTAGATTCGGTGACAATTTTTGAAAAGCTCACATTGACATGACAGCCAAAGTTTAAAAAAAGGAGTTTTCTATTCCAGTTGCTTTTCGTAGGCGTTTTGAAAACTAGTATCTGAATTTTTTTAACTACAAAAACTCTATTATAAGTATTAATTTTTCTTTTTACCTAAAAGTTACATGTTTTGCATTATTTTATATTATTTTTTCTGGTGCACGGTTATATATACAGATATCTGTAGAAAGTATACTTTCTTTAGGGATATACATACTATATTTCAGTATATACA
>JAPZAG010002839.1:0-13970 GCA_027475135.1 Bactrocera correcta | reverse complement strand
AAACCAAAAAAAATCGACTTTAACCTAAATATAAGATTACGGAATTCTTCTAAATGAACTGCCGTTATGCCGCCATAGCTTTATATCAACTTCAATACGTTAAAGAAGGTTAATTAACTTAAATGTGTTAAACTAATGATTTGAAGCATTTCGATATCGATTGCTATATGTATATACAACAAAATCGATTTTATACCTAAATATAAGATAACGGAATTCTTTCTAAATGCACTGCCGTTATGCCGCCATGGCTTTATGTCAACTTTAATACGTTAAAGAAGGTTAATTAACTTAAATATGTTAAACTAATGATTTGAAGCATTTCGGTATCGATTGCTAAATGTGTATATACAAGAAAGTCGAATTTATACCTAAACATAAGATTACGGAATTCTTCCAAATGAACGGTCGTTATCCCGCCATAGCTTTATATCAACTTCAATACGCTAAAGAAGGTTAATTAACTTAAATATGTTAAACTAATGATTTGAAGAATTTCGATATCGATTGCTAAATGTGTATGTACAACAAAATCGACTTTATACCTAAATATAAGATTACGGAATTCTTCTAAATGAACTGCCGTTATGCCGCCATAGCTTTATATCAACTTCAATACGTTAAAGAAGGTTAATTAACTTAAATATGTTAAACTAATGATTTGAAGCATTTCGATTTCGATTGCTAAATGAGCATATACAAGAAAATCGACTTTATACCTAAATATAAGATTACGGAATTCTTCTAAATGAACTGCCGTTATGCCGCCATAGCTTTATATCAACTTCAATACGTTAAAGAAGGTTAAATTAACTTAAATATGTTAAACTAATGATTTGAAGAATTTCGATATCGATTGCTAAATGTGTATGTACAACAAAATCGACTTTATACCTAAATATAAGATTACGGAATTCTTCTAAATGAACTGCCGTTATGCCGCCATAGCTTTATATCAACTTCAATACGTTAAAGAAGGTTAATTAACTTAAATGTGTTAAACTAATGGTTTGAAGCATTTCGATATCGATTGCTAAATGTATATATACAACAAAATCGATTTTATACCTAAATATAAGATAACGGAATTCTTTCTAAATGCACTGCCGTTATGCCGCCATGGCTTTATGTCAACTTTAATACGTTAAAAAAGGGTTAATTAACTTAAATATGTTAAACTAATGATTTGAAGCATTTCGGTATCGATTGCTAAATGTGTATATACAAGAAAGTCGACTTTATACCTTAGTATAAGACTACAGAGTTCTTCCAAGTGCACTGCCGTTATACCGTTATGGCTTTATGTATACTTCAGTAAGATAAAGAATGTTAATTAACTTAAATATGTTAAACTAATGACTTGAAGCATTTCGTTATCGATTGCTAAATATGTAAACACAAGAAAATCGACTTTATACCTAAATATAGAATTACGGAATTCTTGTAAATGCACTGCCGTTATGCCGCCATGGCTTTATATTAACTTCAATACGTTAAAGAAGGTTAATTAACTTAAATATGTTAAACTAATGATTTGAAGCATTTCGCTATCGATTGCTATATGTATATATACAAGAAAATCGACTTTATACCGAAATATAAGTTTAACGGAATTCTTCTAAATGCTCTGCCGTTATGCCGTTAAGGCTTTATGTAGACTTCAGTAAGATAGAGAGGGTTAATTAACTTAAATATGTTAAACTAATGATTTGAAGCATTTCGACATCGATTGCTAAATGTGTACATACAAGAAAATTGACTTTATACCTAAATATAAGAATACGGAATTCTTCTAAATGCACTGCAGTTATACCAATAAGGCTTTATGTAAATTTCAGTACGTTAAAGAAGGTTAATTTACTTAAATATGCTAAACTAATGATTTGAAGCATTTCGATATCGATTGCTAAATGTGTATGTACAAGAAAATCGATTTTATACCTAAGTAAAAGATTACATAATTCACCCAAATATATTCTGCCCTTATGCCGTTATGGCTTTATGTAAACTTCAGAAAGATAAAAAAGGTTAATTAACTTTAATATGTTAAACTAATGATTTGAAGCATTTTGATATCGATTGCTAAATCTGTATATACAAGAAAATCGACTTTATCCTTAATTACACTGCAGTTATACCGTTAAGGCTTTACATAAATTTCAGTACGTTAAAGAAGTTTAATTTACTTAAATATGCTAAACTAATGATTTGAAGCATTTCGATATCGATTGCTAAATGTGTATGTACAAGAAAATCGATTTTATACCTAAGTAAAAGATTACAGAATTCACCCAAAAATATACTGCCGTTATGCCGTTATGGCTTTATGTAAACTTCAGTAAGATAAAAAGTTAATTAACTTAAATATGTAAAACTAATGATTTGAAGCATTTCGATATCGATTGCCAAATGTGTATATACAAGAAAATCGACTTTATACCTAAATATAAGATTACGGAATTCTTCTAAATGCACTGTCGTTATGCCGCCATGGCTTTGTATCACCTTCAATACGTTAAAGAAGGTTTATTAACTTAAATATGTTACACTTATAATTTGAAGCATTTCGATATCGATTGCTAAATGTGTATATACAAGAAAATCGAATTCATAGCTAAGATTACGTAGTTCTTCTTAATGCACTGCCGTTATGCAGCTAAGGCTTTTGTAGACTTCAGTAAGATAAAGAGCTTTAAATTTAACCCTTAAATACGAGGGCCGTCTGATAAATAACCGACCTCAACGTAAAGCTAGCGGTACCTCTGAAAAAAGTTTCTACTTCAAAGTGTGCATATCATAATTTCTACTCGCCAAAATTTCCGAAATTTATCTTGCGCAATTATCTGTTGACAGTCGTTTTTGTGAGTCTATTTCGGTGATTTCCCCAAAATGGAAAAGATTGAATATCGAGCTGTAATTAAATTTTTATTTTTGAATGGCAATACGCTTTCAGAAATCAAAGATGAGTTGGACTCTGTGTACGGTGACTCTGCACCATCGTTTATCACCATAAAATTTTGGGCAGATGAATTTAAACGTGGTCGCAGGAGCTTGGAAGATGATGAACGTCCTGGGCGTCCAAAAGCTGTAACCACTAACGATAACATCGCTAAAGTTCATCAATTGGTATTAGACGACCGCCGGATTAAAGTTAAGGAAATAGCTGAGATTATGAAGATGTCAAAAGAACGAGTTCGTCACATATTAAACCAAGATTTGGGCATGAGAAAGCTATGTATGTAAAACTAATGATTTGAAGCATTTCGTTATCGATTACTAAATGTGTATATACAAGAAAACCGACTTTATACCTAAATATAAGACTACGGACTTCTTCTAAATGCACTGCCGTTATGCCGGCATGGCTTTATATCAACTTCAATACGTTAAAGAAGGTTAATTAACTTAAGTATGTTAAACTAATGATTTGAAGCATTTCGATATCGCTTGCCAAATGTGTACATACAAGAAAATCAAATTTATACCTAAATATAAGATAACGGAATTCTTCTAAATGCACTGCCGTTATGCCGTTAAGGCTTTATGTAGACTTCAGTAAGACAGAGAGGGTTAATTAACTTGAATATGTTAAACTAATGATTTGGAGCATTTCGATATCGATTGCTAAATATGTAAATACAAGAAAATTGACTTTATACCTAAATATAAGAATACGGAATTCTTCTAAACGCACTGCAGTTATACCGTTAAGGCTTTTTGTTAACTTCAGTGCGTTAAATAAGCTTTATTGACTTTAATATATTAAACTTATGATTTTAAGCATTTCGATATCGATTGCTAAATGAGTATATACACGAAAATCTTCTTTATACCTAAATATAAGATTACGTAATTCTTCTAAATGCACTGCCGTTATGCCGCTAAATGTGTATATACAAGAAAGTCGAATTTATACCTAAACATAAGATTACGGAATTCTTCCAAATGTACGGTCGTTATGCCGCCATAGCTTTATATCAACTTCAATACGTTAAAGAAGGTTAATTAACTTAAATATGTTAAACTAATGATTTGAAGAATTTCGATATCGATTGCTAAATGTGTATGTACAACAAAATCGACTTTATACCTAAATATAAGATTACGGAATTCTTCTAAATGAACTGCCGTTATGCCGCCATAGCTTTATATCAACTTCAATACGTTAAAGAAGGTTAATTAACTTAAATGTGTTAAACTAATGGTTTGAAGCATTTCGATATCGATTGCTAAATGTATATATACAACAAAATCGATTTTTATACCTAAATATAAGATAACGGAATTCTTTCTAAATGCACTGCCGTTATGCCGCCATGGCTTTATGTCAACTTTAATACGTTAAAGAAGGTTAATTAACTTAAATATGTTAAACTAATGATTTGAAGCATTTCGGTATCGATTGCTAAATGTGTATATACAAGAAAGTCGACTTTATACCTTAGTATAAGACTACAGAGTTCTTCCAAGTGCACTGCCGTTATACCGTTATGGCTTTATGTATACTTCAGTAAGATAAAGAATGTTAATTAACTTAAATATGTTAAACTAATGACTTGAAGCATTTCGTTATCGATTGCTAAATATGTAAACACAAGAAAATCGACTTTATACCTAAATATAGAATTACGGAATTCTTGTAAATGCACTGCCGTTATGCCGCCATGGCTTTATATTAACTTCAATACGTTAAAGAAGGTTAATTAACTTAAATATGTTAAACTAATGATTTGAAGCATTTCGCTATCGATTGCTATATGTATATATACAAGAAAATCGACTTTATACCGAAATATAAGATAACGGAATTCTTCTAAATGCTCTGCCGTTATGCCGTTAAGGCTTTATGTAGACTTCAGTAAGATAGAGAGGGTTAATTAACTTAAATATGTTAAACTAATGATTTGAAGCATTTCGACATCGATTGCTAAATGTGTACATACAAGAAAATTGACTTTATACCTAAATATAAGAATACGGAATTCTTCTAAATGCACTGCAGTTATACCAATAAGGCTTTATGTAAATTTCAGTACGTTAAAGAAGGTTAATTTACTTAAATATGCTAAACTAATGATTTGAAGCATTTCGATATCGATTGCTAAATGTGTATGTACAAGAAAATCGATTTTATACCTAAGTAAAAGATTACATAATTCACCCAAATATATTCTGCCCTTATGCCGTTATGGCTTTATGTAAACTTCAGTAAGATAAAAAAGGTTAATTAACTTTAATATGTTAAACTAATGATTTGAAGCATTTTGATATCGATTGCTAAATCTGTATATACAAGAAAATCGACTTTATCCTTAATTACACTGCAGTTATACCGTTAAGGCTTTACATAAATTTCAGTACGTTAAAGAAGTTTAATTTACTTAAATATGCTAAACTAATGATTTGAAGCATTTCGATATCGATTGCTAAATGTGTATGTACAAGAAAATCGATTTTATACCTAAGTAAAAGATTACAGAATTCACCCAAAAATATACTGCCGTTATGCCGTTATGGCTTTATGTAAACTTCAGTAAGATAAAAAGTTAATTAACTTAAATATGTAAAACTAATGATTTGAAGCATTTCGATATCGATTGCCAAATGTGTATATACAAGAAAATCGACTTTATACCTAAATATAAGATTACGGAATTCTTCTAAATGCACTGTCGTTATGCCGCCATGGCTTTGTATCACCTTCAATACGTTAAAGAAGGTTTATTAACTTAAATATGTTACACTTATAATTTGAAGCATTTCGATATCGATTGCTAAATGTGTATATACAAGAAAATCGAATTCATAGCTAAGATTACGTAGTTCTTCTTAATGCACTGCCGTTATGCAGCTAAGGCTTTTGTAGACTTCAGTAAGATAAAGAGCGTTAATTAACTTAAATACGAGGGCCGTCTGATAAATAACCGACCTCAACGTAAAGCTAGCGGTACCTCTGAAAAAAGTTTCTACTTCAAAGTGTGCATATCATAATTTCTACTCGCCAAAATTTCCGAAATTTATCTTGCGCAATTATCTGTTGACAGTCGTTTTTGTGAGTCTATTTCGGTGATTTCCCCAAAATGGAAAAGATTGAATATCGAGCTGTAATTAAATTTTTATTTTTGAATGGCAATACGCTTTCAGAAATCAAAGATGAGTTGGACTCTGTGTACGGTGACTCTGCACCATCGTTTATCACCATAAAATTTTGGGCAGATGAATTTAAACGTGGTCGCAGGAGCTTGGAAGATGATGAACGTCCTGGGCGTCCAAAAGCTGTAACCACTAACGATAACATCGCTAAAGTTCATCAATTGGTATTAGACGACCGCCGGATTAAAGTTAAGGAAATAGCTGAGATTATGAAGATGTCAAAAGAACGAGTTCGTCACATATTAAACCAAGATTTGGGCATGAGAAAGCTATGTATGTAAAACTAATGATTTGAAGCATTTCGTTATCGATTACTAAATGTGTATATACAAGAAAACCGACTTTATACCTAAATATAAGACTACGGACTTCTTCTAAATGCACTGCCGTTATGCCGGCATGGCTTTATATCAACTTCAATACGTTAAAGAAGGTTAATTAACTTAAGTATGTTAAACTAATGATTTGAAGCATTTCGATATCGCTTGCCAAATGTGTACATACAAGAAAATCAAATTTATACCTAAATATAAGATAACGGAATTCTTCTAAATGCACTGCCGTTATGCCGTTAAGGCTTTATGTAGACTTCAGTAAGACAGAGAGGGTTAATTAACTTGAATATGTTAAACTAATGATTTGGAGCATTTCGATATCGATTGCTAAATATGTAAATACAAGAAAATTGACTTTATACCTAAATATAAGAATACGGAATTCTTCTAAACGCACTGCAGTTATACCGTTAAGGCTTTTTGTTAACTTCAGTGCGTTAAATAAGCTTTATTGACTTTAATATATTAAACTTATGATTTTAAGCATTTCGATATCGATTGCTAAATGAGTATATACACGAAAATCTTCTTTATACCTAAATATAAGATTACGTAATTCTTCTAAATGCACTGCCGTTATGCCGTTAAGGCTTTTGTAGACTTCAGCAAAAAAAGATGTTTAATTAACTTAAATTTGTTAAACTAATGATTTGAAGCATTACGATATCGATTGCTAAATGTGTATATACAACAAAATCGACTTTATACCTAAATATAAGATTACGGAATTCTTATACATGCACTGCCGTTATGCCGCCACGGCTTTATGTTAACTTCAGTGCGTTAAAGAAGCTTTATTAACTTAAATATGTTAAACTAATGATTTAAAGCTTTTCGATATCGATTGCTAAATGTGTATATACAAGAAAATCGACTTTATACCTAAATATAAGATTACGTAATTCTTCTAAATGCTTTGCCGTTATGCCGTTACGGCGTTTGTGGACTTCAGTAAGATAAAGGGGGTTAATTAACTTAAATATGTTAAGCTAATGATTTGAAGCATTTCGATATCGCTTGCTAAATGTGTACATACAAAAAATCAAATTTAAACCTAAATATAAGATAACGGAGTTCTTCTAAATGCACTGCCGTTATGCCGTTAAGGCTTTATGTAGACTTCAGTAAGACAGAGAGGGTTAATTAACTTGAATATGTTAAACCAGTTATTTGAAGCATTTCGATATCGATTGCTAAATATGTAAATACAAGAAAATCGACTTTATACCTAAATATAAGAATGCGGAATTCTTCTAAATGCACTGCAGTTATACCCTTAAGGCTTTATGTAGACGTCAGTGCGTTAAAGAAGGTTTATTAACTTAAATATGTTAAACTAATGACTTGAAGCATTTCGTTATCGATTGCTAAATATGTAAATACAAGAAAATCGACTTTATACCTAAATATAAAATTACGGAATTCTTCTAAATGCACTGCCGTTATGCCGCCATGGCTTTATATCACATTTAATACGTTAAAGAAGGTTAATTACTTTAAATATGTTAAACTAATGGTTTGAAGCATTTCGATATCGATTGCTTAATGTGTAAATAAAAGAAAATCGACTTTATGCCTAAAAATAAAATTATAACTTTACGGAATTATTCTAAATGCACTGGCGTTATACCGTTAAGGCTTTATGTAGGCTGCAGTAAGCTAAAAAGCGTTTATTATCTTAATATGTTAAACTAATGATTTAAAGCATTTCGATATCGATAGCTAAATGCGTTTATACAAGAAAATCGTATTTATACCTAAATATGAGATTACGGAATTCTTCTACATGCACTGCCGTTATGCCGCCATGGCTATATGCCAACTTCAGATCGTTAAAGACGGTTTATTAACTTAAATATGTTAAACTTATGAGATGAAGCATTTCGATATCGATTGCATAATGCGTATATACAACAAAAACGGCTTTTTACCTTAATATAATATTACGGAATTCATCCAAATACACTGCCGTTATACCGTTATGGCTTTATGTAAACTTCAGTAATATAAAGAAGGTTAATTAACTTAAATATGTAAAACTAATGATTTGAAGCATTTCCTTATTGATTGCTAAATGTGTATATACAAGAAAACCGACTTTATACCTAAATATGAGACTACGGACTTCTTCTAAATGCACTGCCGTTATGTCGCCATGGCTTTATATCAACTTCAATACGTTAAAGAAGGTTAATTAACTTAAATATGTTAAACTAATGATTTTAAGCATTTCGATATCGATTGCTAAATTCGTATATACAACAAAATCAACTTTATACCTAAATATAAGATTAGGGAAGTCTTCTAAATGCACTGTCGTTATGCCGCCCTGGCCTTATATCGCCTTCATTACGTTAAAGAAGGTTAATTAACTTAAATATGTTAAATTAATGATTTGAAGATTTTCGATATCGATTGCTAAATGTGTAAATATAAGAAAATCGACTATATACCTAAATATAAGATTACGAAATTCTTCTACATGCACTGTCGTTATGCAGCCATGGCTTTATATCACCTTCATTACGTTAAAGAAGGTTAATTAACTTAAATATGTTAAACTAATGATTTGAAGCATTTCGATATCGATTGCTAAATGTGTATGTACAACAAAATCGTCTTTATACCTAAATATGTCAACTTCAGTTCGCTAAAGGAGGTTTATTAACTTAAATATGTTAAACCAGTTATCTGAAGCATTTCGATATCGATTGCGAAATATATATATACAAGAAAATCGACTTTATACCTAAATATAAGATTACGGAATTCTTCCACATGTACTGCCATTATGCCGCCATGGCTTTATATCACCTTCAATACGTTAAAGAGGGTTAATTATTTTAAATATGTTAAACTGATGGTTTGAAGCATTTCAAAATCGATTGCTAAATGTGTAAATAAAAGAAAATCGACTTTATACCTAAAAATAAAATTATAACTTTACGGAATTATTCTAAACGCACTGCCGTTATGCCGCCATGGCTTTATATTAACTTCAATACGTTAAAGAAGGTTAATTAACTTAAATATGTTAAACTAATGATTTGAAGCATTTCGATATCGATTGCTAAACGTGTATATACAAGAAAATCGACTTTATACCTAAATATAAGTTTACGTAATTCTTCTAAATGCTTTGCCGTTATGCCATTAAGGCGTTTGTGGACTTCAATAAGATAAAGAGGGTTAATTAACTTAAATATGTTAAACTAATGATTTGAAGCATCTCGATATCGCTTGCTAAATGTGTACATACAAAAAATCAAATTTATACCTAAATATAAATAACGGAGTTCTTCTAAATGCAGTGCAGTTATACCGTTAAGGCTTTATGTAGACTTCAGTAAGACAGAGAGGGTTAATTAACTTGAATATGTTAAACCAGTTATTTGAAGCATTTCGATATCGATTGCTAAATATGTAAATACAAGAAAATCGACTTTATACCTAAAAATAAGAATACGGAATTCTTCTAAATGCACTGCAGTTATACCGTTAAGGCTTTATGAAGACGTCAGTGCGTTAAAGAAGGTTTATTAACTTAAATATGTTAAACTAATGACTTGAAGCATTTCGTTATCGATTGCTAAATATGTAAATAAAAGAAAATCGACTTTTTACCTAAATATAAAAATACGGAATTCTTCTAAATGCACTGCCGTTATGCCGCCATGGCTTTATATTAACTTCAATACGTTAAAGAAGGTTAATTAACTTAAATATGTTAAACTAATGATTTGAAGCATTTCGATATCGCTTGCTAAATGAGTATATACAAGAAAGTCGAATTTATACCTAAATATAAATAACGGAGTTCTTCTAAATGCAGTGCAGTTATACCGTTAAGGCTTTATGTAGACTTCAGTGCGTTAAAGAAGGTTTATTAACTTAAATATGTTAAACTAATGATTTGAAGCATTTCGATATCGATTGCTAAATGTGTATATACAAGAAAATCGACTTTATACCTAAATATAAGATTAGGGAATTCTTCCAAATGTACTGTCGTTAAGCCGCCATGGCTTTGTATCAACTTCAATACGTTAAAGAAGGTTAGTTATTTTAAATATGTTAAACTTATGGTTTGAAGCATTTCGATATCGACTGCTAAATTTGTAAATACAAGAAAATCGACTTTGTACCTAAATATAAAATTATAACATTACGGAATTCTTCTAAATGCACTGCCGTTATACCGTTAAGGCTTTATGTAGACTTCAGTAATCTAAAAAATGTTTATTAACTTAGTATGTTAAACTAATGATTTGAAGCATTTCGATATCGATTGCTAAATACGTATATACAAGAAAATCGAATTTATACCTAAACATAAGATTACGGAATTCTTCCAAATTTACTGTCGTTATGCCGCCATGGCTTTATATCAACTTCAATATGTTAAAGAAGGTTAATTAACTTAAATATGTTAAACTAATGATTTGAAGCATTTCGATATCGCTTGCTTAATGTGTACATACAAGAAAATCAAATATATACCTAAATATAAGATAACGGAATTCTTCTAAATGCACTGCCGTTATGCCGTTAAGGCTTTATGTTAACTTCAGTTCGTTAAAAAAGGTTTATTAACTAAAAAATGTTAAACTAATGATTTGAAGCATTTCGATATCGCTTGCTAGATGTGTATATAAAACAAAATGGAATTTATACCTAAACATAAGATTACGGAATTCTTCCAAATGTACAGTCGTTATATATCGACTTAATACCTAAATATAAGATTACGGATTTCTTCTACATGCACTGCCGTTATGCCGCCATGGCTTTGTGTTAACTTCGGTTTAAAGTAGGTTTTTTAACTTAAATATGTCAAACTAATGATTTGAAGCATTTCGATATCGATTGCTAAAAGATTATATACAAGAAAATCTACTTTTTACCTAAATGTAAGATTACGGAATTCTTCTAAATGCTTTGCCGTTATGCCATTAAGGCGTTTGTAGACTTCAGTAAGATAAAGAGGGTTAATTAACATAAATATGTTAAACTAAAGATTTGAGGCATTTCGATATCGATTGCTAAATGAGTATATACAAGAAAACCGACTTTATACCTAAATATAAGATTACGGAATTCTTCTAAATGCTTTGCCGTTATGCCGTAAAAGCGTTTGTAGACTCCAGTAAGATAAAGAGGGCTAATTAACTTAAATATGTTAAACTAATGATTTGAGGCATTTCGATATCGATTGCTAAATGTATATATACAAGAAAATCGACTTTATACCTAAATATATGATAACGGAATTCTTCTACATGCACTGCCGTTATGCCGTTAAGGCGTTTGTAGACTTCAGTAAGATAAAGAGGGTTATTTAACTTAAATATGTTAAACTAATGATTTGAAGCACTTCGATATCGATTGCTAAATGTGTATATACAAGAAAATCGACTTAATATCTAAATATAAGATTACGGAATTCTTCCAAATGTACTGTCGTTATGTCGCCATGGGTTTATATCATCTTCAATACGTTAAAGAAGCTTTATTAACTTAAATATGTTAAACTAATGATTTGAAGATTTTCGAAATCGATTGCTAAATGCATATATACAACAAAATCGACTTAATACCTAAATATAAGATTACGGATTTCTTCTATATGCACTGCCGTTATGCCGCCATGGCTTTGTGTTAACATCGGTTTAAAGTAGGTTTTTTAACTTAAATATGTCAAACTAATGATTTGACGCATTTCGATATCGATTGCTAAAAGAGTATATACAAGAAAATCGACTTTTTACCTAAATATAAGATTACGGAATTCTTCTACATGCATTGCCGTTATGCCGTTAAGACGTTTGCAGACTTCAGTAAGATAAAGAGGGTTAATTAACTTAAATATGTTAAACTAATGATTTGAGGCATTTCGATATCGTTTGCCAAATGTGTATATACAAGAAAATCGACTTTTTACCTAAATATAAGATTACGGAATTCTTCTAAATGCACTGCCGTTATGCAGTTATGGCTTTATGTTAACTTCTATTCGTTAAAGAAGGTTTATTAACTTAAATATGTTAAACTAATGATTTGAAGATTTTCGAAATCGATTGCTAAATGCAAATATACAAGAAAATCTTCTTTATACCTAAATATAAGATTACGGAATTCTTCCAAATGTACTGCCGTTATGCCGCCATGGCTTTATATAAACTTCAATATGTTAAAGAAGGTTAATTAACTTAAATATGTTAAACTAATGATTTGAGGCATTTCTATATCGATTGCTAAATTTTTATATACAACAAAATCGACTTTATACCTAAATATAAGATTACGGAATTCTCCCAAATGCACTGCCGTTATACCGTTATGGCTTTATGTGAACTTCAGTAAAATAAAGAAGGTTAATTATCTTAAATATGTTAAACTAATGACTTGAAGCATTTCGATAT
The DNA here is from genome assembly GCA_027475135.1 of Bactrocera correcta. Taxonomy (NCBI): domain Eukaryota; kingdom Metazoa; phylum Arthropoda; class Insecta; order Diptera; family Tephritidae; genus Bactrocera; species Bactrocera correcta. Next base: position 1,060 of record JAPZAG010002839.1, on the reverse strand, counting down.
CGCTTGCTAAATGTGTATATACAAGAAAATCGAATTTATAACTAAATATAAGATTACGGAATTCTTCAAATGCACTGCCGTTATACCGCCATGGCTTTATGTTAACTTCAGTGCGTTAAAGAAGCTTTATTAACTTAAATATGTTAAACTAATGATTTGAAGATTTTCGAAATCGATTGCTAAATGAGTATATAGAAGAAAATCGACTTTATACCTAAATATAAGGTTAGGGAATTCTTCCAAATGCACTGCCGTTATGCTGTTAAGGCTTTTGTAGACTTTAGTAAGATAAAGAGGGTTAATTAACTTAAATATGTTAAACTAATGATTTGAAGCATTTCGAAATCGATTGCTAAATGTGTATATACAAGAAAATCGACTTTATACCTAAATATATGATAACGGAATTCTTCTACATGCACTGCCGTTATGCCGTTATGGCTTTATGTCAACTTCAGTTCGTTAAAGTACGTTTGTTAACTTAAATATGTTAAACTAATGATTTGAAGCACTTCGATATCGATTACTAAATGTGTATATACAAGAAAATCGACTTTATACCTAAATATATGATAACGGAATTCTTCTACATGCACTGCCGTTATGCCGTTATGGCTTTATGTCAACTTCAGTTCGTTAAAGCACGTTTGTTAACTTAAATATGTTAAACTAATGATTTGAAGCACTTCGATATCGATTGCTAAATGAGTATTAAGAAGAAAATCGACTTTATACCTAAATATAAGGTTAGGGAATTCTTCCAAATGCACTGCCGTTATGCTGTTAAGGCTTTTGTAGGCTTTAGTAAGATAAAGAGGGTTAATTAACTTAAATATGTTAAACTAATGATTTGAGGCATTTCGATATCGATTACTAAATGTGTATATACAAGAAAATCGACTTTATACCTAAATATATGATAATGGAATTCTTCTACATGCACTGCCTTTATGCCGTTATGGCTTTATGTCAACTTCAGTTCGTTAAAGTACGTTTGTTAACTTAAATATGTTAAACTAATGATTTGAAGCACTTCGATATCGATTGCTAAATGGTATAT
>JAPZAG010002838.1:0-13971 GCA_027475135.1 Bactrocera correcta | reverse complement strand
TTGACACCATGCTGAAATCCCACGTAATCTGTCAAATACTAATGCATGAAAATCCTAACCTCAAAAAAATCACCCGTTATGACCTGTCGAATGTTACGAGGTAACTGTTTGCACGGCAAACTGTTTATATGAATACGGTTTAAATGAAACTGTTCAACTAAATTAACAGTTGAAGTTCGTGATTTATACACTGTATATTTTTGCACGGCAAAATAGGAGAAAAAACTACGAACAACAAAACTATTAACCGCGATGAGTTTACCGTAGGATCTGGTGATCTGTACACGGTACTGCGAAAGAAGCAACAAAGTATGCAATGTAACTGCACGCGGTATCACGTCGGGGTCACCAACAAATGTTTGTCGTCGCGCAAGAATTTTTGCGCTCGAACGAATAGCGATGAAAAGCGAAATAGAACAAAAAGGCCGAATGCGTGTTGTTTTGTTCACGTTATAAAAGCGAATGAATTTTATTTAAGCAATTGTTACATATAATGTTTGACAGGATTGCAGAGTGCGTAAATTTACAAAAAGTAGTAGGTGATGCCACTTAATTATCAGGTGGCGCTCTGAGCGCTCTGAACAGATGGCATTAAACGTTAATCGCTACGCGCATTGAAGACTATACCGCAAATTAACTTTAACAATTCTTTCGAGAATTAAAAAAAAAAATTTTTTGGCACTAGTATATTAGGTCCCAGGGGAATTACTGTGATGGGACGACATAGATTTTAAAGATTAAAAAAGTAATTTTAATATTATCAACAAAGCTTTACTATTTTTGGCTCATGGTAGTACTCCGAAACTAGATCAATTATAATACTTTGGAGAGGATACTGGAGTGATCCAATAGTTTTTTCTATGAATGATGTGATGAGTTCTAAGCACATATGTATTTCCTCCTCAAGCAGTTCCGGAAATTCCGTTCATGTGTTGTAGAGGAGAGACTACTCATAAATTTTACTCTACATTCTTGTAAAATAAAAACTTGACCTCTTAATGGGTCTACAGTATAGAATATAGTCATTTTGCATATGTTCGGAAAGTACCGTTATCAATTTACCGCAATTATGATTTTAGTGGCAACCGCTTTTCTGGTAAGAAATTTTTGTGGCCTTCTATAGAAATGGTCAGTGACAAAGCGTGGAAAAAGTAAGTTATCAACTGCAGTAATTAGAGCTTTTCAAATTAAAACTTGAAAATAAATTAAAAACAAGCATTAAATGTGCAAGAATTGTTTATTTTATAAATTTTGAAATTGAATTGAACTTTAGTACGTTTTTTTTAATTTAATTTTTTGGAACATTAAGGCGATTTTTTTACGGTATATTAAAAAAAAAATCTGACAATGGTGAATTTTAAACAATTAACGAATGAGGAATGTTCAACCATAGTTAATTTGCATAAAGATGGTCACAGAAAGCGTTATGTTACTGAAAAGTTTAATAAAAGGCAGGTCGCAATACGGAAAGTTATTGCCGGCTACAACAAATTAATTCGAGTAATCAGAAAGAAAAAGCAAGGGCGCCAAAAAAAAACGGGAGAGTTAATAAACGAATTTTGGATACTTCCAAATGTGATCCCTTCACAACAGTTTCAAAAATTCGCGCACAACTTATAAAAGAAGGCATGAATGCCCGCTCAGTGCACACTGTCCGTAACAGATTGCATCAAACCAATATTCACAGCCGCGTTGCTCTACATTTTAAAATCTTAAAATTTTTGGCATAAAGTGCTGTGGACTGATGAATCAAAGATTTTCTTCTTCGTTATTCCCACTGTATGGTTAACGCTTGGTGCTCACCTCAACAAGAACTATTAACAGTTAAGTCTGTGGAAAAGGGCTTAATGGTTTGGAAAAGCTTATTTGCAGATAGCCCTGGCAATATTGTAATCCTGGAAGGAAAAGTTACCGACCAATTGAGCCGGATTTCTTTCTTTAACAGGGTAAAGCGCCCATTCATACTGCAAAAATAATCACAGAGCATCTACAAAATGAAAATGTGAGTGAAATGGCCTCCTCAAAGCCCTGACTTGTCACCAATTGAAAACGCTTGGGCAATCCTTAAGATGCGTATAACTGAGGAGAAACCCTAAAACCTGGTTGATTTAAGGAACTGCGTCTAAAACATTTGAAATAATTTTCCTCAAAATTAGTGTTTGAAGCTCGGCAGCTTCATGAAATAACGATTGGGTCAACTAGCAAAACGTGATATTAAACAATTTGATTACTTATTTTTTTTTTTACATGTAATTTACTGTATTTTTGTATGTTTTCTTTTTACAAAAGCAATGAACTTCTCTTTTGTTTTAAAATAACTTTAGTTAGATACTTTGAAATATGGTCTCCATAAAAAAAATATTTCGTTTGAAAAATATAAACTGTTAAATGTTATTCATTTCGCTGATTTATATTTCACGTTGATAACTTACTTTTTCTACCTACTGTAACTTCATATTTCATATTAAACTTACAATAGATTATAGGACATAGTAATATTACCGGTAAATAGGAAACAGATGAACTAGCCAGAAGGGGCACCACTCTACAATTAGACCCCGAAAAATAGCGTATTTACATGTCTATACAATAAACCGAGTATCAATGGAGTCAATCTCTGATTTGCGCAACAAGCAGGCAAACGTGGCATGAATGAATTAGAGGCCACACACGTCAACCATTACCATAAAATTCAAAAGGTATGTTGTAAAAACTCGAGTAGGGGTGATAACAGGTCACGGTTTTATTGGCAGACATGCCAGCATACGGGGTTTTGAATGACGTTTCAAAGGTTGCAAATACAAAACTACATGCACTGAGGAACTACATCAGAAGCACGGGGTAGTTCAGAGAGAAAACAATAGAGTGAGGTAATATTAGTCCCGGTGGTATGACAATGGGTCTGCTAAAGGCTTAGGTCGTCAGACAGTCACGCTACCTACCTACTTATCTAGGTAGTGATTATTATCTGACGTTGGATGGTCAGGTCAACATGAGAAGACCTCAATATAATATCTAAATAATGAACAAATTCTGAGTAATAATATCCAAAAAATGAAGCCCATATTCCATTCCTATGTAAATTTCCGAAATATATTCAAAGAGGTCTCAATCTAACGAAGGGGTGGTGTAGAGAAGTTGAACTGAATGTCAACCCCACCAAGACGTCAGTAATACCGTTTACGAGACGCAGGACCCTACCCGGTCTTAGGAATCTCTCACTGCGGGCAGTGAGATAGGGATGACCAACATTATCAAATACCTCGGGTTGATGCTAGACTCCACGTTGAGGTGGAAGCAGCACGTAAACCTGACCTTGGCCAAGGCGACAAAAGCCTTAATGGTGTGCAGTCGGCTGGCAGGAAGGTCCTGGGGTTGTAAGCCAAGGATAGTTAGGTGGTTGTACACCATGATAGTGAAACCGATTATCACATATGAGGCGGTAGCCTGGGCCTCAGTAGCGTCCAAACGTCGGTTAAGACTAAGTTACTGAAGCTACAGCGGCCGGCCTGAGTCTGCATGACGGGCTCAATGTATACCTGTCCAACGGCAGTACTGGAGGTTCTTCTTGAACTTACTCCGCTTCATTTGGTCATCGGTCAGGTAGCCAAACACACCCTTCTGTAAATAACGGCAGAGTGGTGAGAAAAAGGCAAAGTAGTCTCATCGCAGAAGATGGAAAAAATAAGTGGCAATTTACCATTGGCCCTCCTTCCGAGGGATAGTGCTACCAAAAAGGTTAACCTCAGGAAAAAGTTTAAGGTAACCCTCGGCAGCAAAGACGATTGGAACGACTCGAACCTCGAGCTGTTGTGGAGGAACGGTACTATGAGATGGTACACCGATGGCTCGAAAATCTCGGAGGGAATCTGCGCAGCGACTGTGGGCTCATGCACTAGGCTCTCCATACCCATGGTGAGTTCCCGAGCATTTTCCAGGCAGAAGTTTATGCCATAAGATGGTGTATAGAAATAAACCTCTATCGCAACTATCGCAATGAGCGAATAGCCATTCTCAGCAATAGTTAAGCGGCGCTAAAGGCCATCTCCTCTTACGAGATAAAATCGTGTCTAGTGCAGGAGTGTAGGGATAGGCTTAATAGCCTTGCGAAAAGAAACCAGGTACACCTGATCTGGGTGCCTGGACATATAGGTATAGCCGAGAACGAACTGGCGGACGAGCCCTCCCGCTCCACAGCCTCCACCAAGTTGGTAGGACCCGAACCCTTTACGGTGGTGGGTCCCTACACCATGAAAGAGTTGCTCCGTAAAGATGAAAGAGTAGGCAGGAAGGAGTATTGGCTACAAGCTCATGATATGAGACACGCCAAGCTGCTAATGTGAGGATATAACTTGAAAAGGTTCAAAATTGTAATAAGCTTCTCCAGGAACAAACTCAGGCTGCTAGTCGCATGGTACACTGGTCACTGCAAGCTAAATAGGCATCTGCACAACATGGGCCTATCAGCTTGCTCCAACTGCCGTTTCTGCGACAGAGAGCCTGAAACCCCGGAGCATCTGCTGATTGACTGCACAGCAGTCTGTAGACGCAGATCTAAGGCCCTTGGAGTGTTGTTTCCGGATAGGGATCGCATTGCCTCGCTATCGCCAGTAAGTCTACTGGTCTTCATTAATGGGCTGGGTCTAGGCGAGTCAATGTTAGTAAGGAGAGGGCACAATAGACCAAAGGTCGCAGTGCATTCCTCATCATCATCATTAATTCCGAAATATATTATTGAATGATTTATTAAATTTATTGAAATGGTTTTTAACGGTTTGATGACTCATACCCAGCTCTTGACCGATGCTACGGCTGCTACTATGCCGGTCTCTTTCGACAAATTCAGCGATTTTATCGCAATTTTCGACGACAGGCCTTCCGGAGCGAAGCGCATCGTCGACCACCTCTACACCAGAACGAAAACGTTGAAACCATCGTTGTGGGGTGGAAATGGAAACTGTATCGGGTCCATAAACTGCGCAAATTTTATTGGCGGCTTGAAATACATTTTTGCCTTTATCGTAGTAGTACTGTAAAATATGCCGTATTTTCTCTTTATTTTGCTCCATGTTTGCGACGCTATAGCTCACGAACGACTTAAAAGAAACGACAATCAATCAAACACGTCTTAGCACGTGAAATGAGATTTCCAAAAAGGTATAGTATGACCCAATGCGACGAATAAAACTAGAACTACTTTCAGCGCCAACTAGCGCAAATACCGCAAGACTTTTTTGACGACCTAATATAATACTTAAGAATGTATATTATTATGAGAAGCTACTTATTTAAAAAAAGGAAAAATTACTTTGCCATTATGCTGAGTTTATTACACGCCCACCTGGACGTGAATCTATGTAAGTATATGCATATATGTAAAAGCCGATACCAGCGCACCACGGTACAAGGAGCAAATTAAACGCTCTCGGCAAGCTGTTGCCGTGCAGCAAAATACAAATTGAGTTACCACGTGAGAAATGTTACGTTATGTATCACTTCAGTTAAAGTTTTCGCTCAGAAAATGAAAATAGTTAATACAAATTTTAGTAAAAGGAAAGAAAACACATTAGGACCATATCACTACTTGAATAACTTTCTTTGACCGGAAAGTAGTCTCAAATTTTACATTGTCTACGCGTAGGTAATGTATATTTTTATACCATGAATCGGATGTATAGCTTGGGCGATTTAGCAAAATTATAGATAAATCAGAACACTATATCATAGAGCTACTCACCGATCAAAATCAAGTCCATGTTTTACCTGGCACTATATCATCGCAAAATTAATTATTAACAAGAAAAAACGTTAACTTCGGTTGCACCGAAGCTAAATACCCTTCACAGGTGCATTTCTGTTAGTAACTATGTGTCCAGTTTGTATAGAAGCTATATGCTATAGTAACTCGTTCTGAACAATTTCTTGGGAGATTACATTGTTACCTTAAAAAATAATATATACCAAATTTCGTGAATATATCTTGTCAAATGTTAAAGTTGTCCATACAAGGACTTGATTCCGATCGTTCAGTTTGTATGGCAGCTATATGCTATAGTTTAACCGATCTAACCCATTTTTTTCCGGATAGTGCATTGTTGCCTTAGCCAGTAATCTATGGCCAAATTTCGTGGGTCTAGGCTTGTAAAATGTGAAAGGAGAGGGCCAAAAACCAAAGGTCATTGATTCCTCATCGTTCATTTTGTATTTTTGCAGTTTTAAAAATTTTTTAAAGGTTAACCCGGATCTGAACCCATTTTCTCGGCTATTACATTTTTTCCTGAAAATTCCTTTTACCAAAATTTTGATGATACCTTGGACAAATGCGACCACCTCTACCCAAAACAAAACTTAAATTCCATCGTTTTTGGGGGTAAAGGGAAAAAGCTATATGGGTATAAACCCTGCGCAAATTTTATTCGGCTGAAATACATTTTTCCCTTTTAGTAGTAGTATTAAAAAATACCAATTTTTCTCTTTATTTTGTAAAAATTTTTGCGACGCTTTATACAAGGACTTAAAAAATTCCGATCGTTCAGTTTGTATGGAGCTTTAAAGGTTATAGTTAAACCAAATCTGAACTATTTTCAGCGCAAATAGCTCCCCAAATTTTTTCCCTAAAAAATAATACTTACCAAATTTGGTGATAAAATACATTTCAAAAAGGAAAAATTTTTCCTTTATGCTGAGTTTGATTCCGACCTGTTCGTTTTATGTAAGTATATGCTATAGTAGCCGATATCGGCCCCCCGGTACAGGAAAAATTTAAAACCCCCAAGCTTTCCGTGCAGAAGAAAAAATTGAGTTTGAAAATTTCGTTATGTATATTCTTAAAGTTTGGGGAAAAACTAAAATCGTTAATACAAATTAGGTACAGAGGAAACAGAAAACACATTAGGCCCATACACAGACTTGAATAATTTTTGCCCGGAAACATAGTCTAAATTTATTTTCAGCTAAATCCTATATTTTTATACCATAACTTTATAGGGTTCCGACGCTTTACTTCTGGTTTGTTACAAAACGTCTGACAAAATCAATATACCCCTGTTCATCGAAAATTAATTAAAATATTGTCCAAAGCAACAGTACATACTCTAAAGAAATTGTTCAGATCGGAGTAATACAGTTGTAATACAAACTGAAACTCAAAAGTGCTTCTAAGAAAACATATTTACTTGACGAGATGTCTTCAGGAAATTCATAAAATATTATATATAGTTTTTTGCTTTACTACAAAAGCCGTTAAAGCGCAAACAAACAACTATATACATAAATAACGATTTTGCATGGCTTTAACTTATAGTGGAACGCCGTAAGTTTTATACTTCGGAATCCAGGCACTGTCAATGAATTTTTACAAAACTTCGAAAATGTGTTTTTAAAAGTATATAAAAAAATGTTAAAAAAAAGGCCGATCTCAATTTTTTAATTATTATCTATATAAATAAAAATGAATCGTCAAAATGTATGTACGCTCATAACTTTCATACGACTGAACCAAATTTGATAATTCTTTTTTAAAATGTTCGTTGAGGTTCAGAGATGGTTTCTGCGGAAAAAAACATTTCGAATAATTGCCGGAAAACCCCTAAAAACAGCCCTTTTCTTTTTCTCATACAAACGAATGAATGTTTGTTCGTTAGTAACGCCAAGAGAACGGCTGAACCAATATTGATGAAATTCTAAGAGTTTGTTCGTTGTCGATCAAGGAAGGTTTAGAAATAAAAATATCTTATACTCTCCACGAAAAGTCAGCAAATTGGATAATTCCACAAAGTAACTCTTTTTCATAAACATTTTTTTTTTTTTTTTGAATTTTTGTTTGTTTTGTTTTTCAATATTTTGATTTGTAAATTATTTGAATAGTTCAATTTCGGTCGCTTGCTTTTTTATTCCGGCTATTCAAAAGAAAGATTATTGAAAATTATTCAGTGAAAACTTTACGTGTGTTTCACACAAAGAGGTCAATTGCAGATTGAAATTTATTACGAAGCCACCAAGGGGTCGCCCTAATATTGGTCGGTGTTCTTTTTGCCATCAAAGTATGGCAGCCCAAGGCAAGGCAAAGCAAGAAGTTCTCCCAATATGCGGCAACATACGTGCGGAATTATCGATCGTCACGATGTCGCAGCACGACTTTTCAAACAACAGTTACTATGTTTGATTGACTTTATCTTGAAGCAACGTATATGTGGTGCTGATGGATGCTAGATGTACTTTGTTTAGTGGCAAAATAGAGGTTTTCCGCACGTACACATTCTTCTTTGGATGATGGTTACAGCAGATCAAATTGATGAAATCATTTCTCCAGAAATTCCTGATGTAGAGAAAGATCCAGTATTATATGAAGCGGTGGAAACCAATATGGTGCATGGACCTTGCGGACACTACAATCCCTTTCGGTTTGTATGTCTGACAATAAGTGCACGAAACACTATCTATGTGCTTTTCTTTCGGAAACACAAACTGGAAATGATGGATATCAAATCTATCGGCGTCGGTCACCAGACGACAATGGCAGAACATTCAGCATTCAACTTAGAAAAGTGAATATAAAAGTTGACAACGCATGGATCGTACTATATTCACCATTATTATTCAATTAATATTCAAAACTCATATCAGTGTTTAGTATTGCAGTTTGGTGAAATCGATAAAATACGTTTGAAAGTACGTCACCAAAGGAAGCAACATGGCGGTTATTGGTCTTAAACCATACGGTCGATACGTGAATTGCAATAAAACGCTTTGTAGGATATTTACTTTTGCAATTCATGAAAGTTTGCGGACTGTTTTACGTCTCGCAGTTAATTTGGAGGGAAAGGTCAAAGAGTGTATTTCAACCCAGAGAATACAGTATAGCCAATGGAAACATCGCCACCAACAAAATTACAATTTATTTGACGAGTTTTTTCTCAACTTTCTTCAGTCATCTGTTTGTGAGAACATTGCTCTATTCGGAAATACCTTGATATTATGCATGGAATGCATCGTCGAAGAAATAGTTACGCAAAAAGCAAGGCCCACCAGTAGATTGACATCCACGTGTCTTATCAACTAATGGATTACGACGAATTTAAACAATCCACCCGAAAAACGACGATTGTTTCTACCTTCGGTTGCTATTGATTAATGTACGCGATTCAACTTTATTTGAGTCATTGCGTAATGTGAATGGTTCGATGTGTGCAAGTTTTGGAAAGGGAAGCCAGCAATTACAATTCCTGGAACACGTTAATCACTGGAATGAAAATGAAGTTCGCACAGTTTTCGCGATAATCATTTCGACATATCAGCTTTCAAATCCGCGTGTATTTTGCGATACGAACAAAAATGAAATTGCCGGAGACAGTTTACATCGTCTTCGCTAAAAATTGGAAATGGTACAATTACGGTTGATACTTCCAGTGGTTCGATATCAATTCCATCTTCCCTTTATCAATTCACGAAAGATGAACTCATCACAAATGCTTTGGACATTGGCCAAATTATCGTAACTATGATTCCTTAAGTGCACGCGCAATGTTAGCTGCCAAAAATAACGACGTTGTTGACTTAAACTGGAGGTTTCAAAGTCAAATTCCGGGAGACTTGCACTCATACAAATCGATCGATCATCTTGACAATGAAGACGACGCCCCAGTGGTATTTCTAAACTCTTTGGAGAGGTTTGGTATGCCACCGCATCATTTGCGTCTCAAAGTAGGATACGTCTTTATTATGTTTCGCAATCTTCATGCGCCGGAACTGTGTAATACAATCCGACTGATTGTGACACAGCTATCGAATACAAGGAGGCAGAATCTTTGATTCTACGAATTTCTTTGAGTTCTAACGATTTGCCATTTCAGTTCTAACGTATTCCGTTTCCAGTGAAAATTGCATTTGAGATGACAATCAACAGGACACAAGGATAGTCTCATAGTGTGTGGCATAAATTTGGAAATGCTATGTTTTTCACACGGCCAGAAACGTGGCGTGCTCACGAGCTTTGGGAAAAACCATCTTTTCTGTACACCGGAATAGAAAACCAAAAATGTTCTTTATAAAGCGGCGTTACATTGAAAACAAAAAACAAAAACACCAAAAATTAAATGATGAATTTAACTTTCTTTTCATTTCAAAATACATAATTTCATAATTTCACGCAGGACAACGGCTGCGGGGTCAGCTAGTTAAAAATAATAATTAATTTTTTGGAGTTTTCTTTGATTTACAATAGCTTAAAATTATATTTTGAAAAGAAGAGCTATTACAAACTTGATCTTAGTTCTTAAGGGATCTCCCAGCAGCTGTTGAGTGTTATTAATGCGCGCCCTAACAGAATAGTTTGGAAACGTGCTATGCTTAATACGTGGATGTTGTTGTTCGCACCGAAAAAAAATTCAAATTATTGTTTATTGCACAATAATATATATATTAATTGTAAATGTGAGCGTGATAAAAATTAATAACTGAACATAACTGAGATTTAAAAAGTTTGAAAATAGTGGCATAAATAGTAAGTGTTTATTATTCGTATAAAAATGGGTGAACCATCGAATAGTGGTAATATAAGTAATGATTGCCTCATTTGTGACAAAATCGGATGTAGTTCTGAATTAATCTCTGAACTAGGAGATATTATAAAAGTCACTAGAGGAATATCAACACTGAAAGCTGCTTCTGCGGAAAGAGCGGATGGACTTTCTCAGTATTTAAATACCCGCGAATTTGACTACGTGTATTCAGTATGCAGACCAAAATATATCAGTAAAGGGTGCATTAATTCCTATTAAAAAAAAATATCATGCTTTCCTCCTAAACAAACTTCGAGCGGCTACTTCAAATGATTTTGATTGGAAAAATAGGTGCTTTTTATGTGAAAAAGAAGTAGATGAAATGAAGAAAAAAAAAAGGAAATACAAATCGTCAAGACAACAAGTCAGCTATGTAACTACTTCTGATTTCAAGAAAACGATATTAAATTTGATAAGTGAAGAGAGAAGTGACTACTCGTATAGTCGCCAAAAGCTTAGAAAAAATATTACCAAAGTGTAAAGAGCATATTCTGTTCTTAACTGCATTCACTGGCTCAGCTTTTTTCCATCGTGGCAAAAACGTGTTTGCAAAAAATTTTGAAAAAACAGACTTGGAAAATGCTGCAACGGCTTTTAAAAATGAATAAAGATATCGATGAAATTTTTATAGGCTGGTGTTACATATGCTCTTGCATTATACGGTGCCCCCCAAAAAATAAAAGATCTTAATGTATTAAGATATAATTCTTTTTTGAAAGCAACTACCAAAAATACCTGCGTTAAGCTGCTGTCTTTACCACCTACTGTAGATGCCGCTTTTAAACACTTTAAAAGAGTATTTTTACAAATTCAAACATGGTTCGGAAGAGAAATATCACCAGAAGAATGGGGTTGGAATTATGAATGCGGAATATTGCTACCGCAAACAATGATGCGGCGACCAGCTCCAGAATCTTTACTGAAAATTATTTTTTGCTCATGCAAAACAGGATGTGGAGCATCTTATGGGTGCAGGAAAAGTGGATTAAACTGCACTGCAGCTTTCTTAGAATGCAATGGTGTAGGTGAATCCTTTACCTACAATCTACCTCAACGAGATCGACGACGACAACAATGACCAATAATGTGTATTGTTTTTAATGGGGTTTCGTCAGCCGCTCCAGGGTCAGCCTTGGGATCCACGAACCCTTAGCAAAAAAAAATGTTTACTTTTGTAAAAGATGTATCCACACCCCTTATGTGGACAGCCAGACCAGCTTATATTTATATGGCAAGTCAGGTGGAAGCAATTGGATTTGGTGTGCCAGGCGTTGGTTCTTGTCGAAGTCGGCACGGTAATTACGGTAAGGTGGTGGCCCTTCTGTATTCTGGTGAGGAGTAGTCACTCCCAGACTCGGTGTTGACTGTACGGTACAGTGCAGTATTCTACGGATCCCCACTGCCTATTGCTGCTTGCTTCTGTGTGACCGTCCTGGCTGGCGAGCTGGAAGAAATGATCGCATTCAGTGTGAAGTGCTTGCTTACATAGAAGTATAGCGCAGCTTTGGTCAGCGTAGTGAGGTAAATTGTGTGCGTAGCTTTGGTCAATGCAATAAGGTGAACTTTAGTAAGTGTAGGATATTTCTAGTATGGTGGAAAGAACTATGTTGAGTTATGGTAAGGATAAATGATGTACAGTGTTGGAGTAAATTATTGTAAGGTGGTAAAAGCCACGTTACAAGTTAATGATAAATTTTTGTTGTAAATCATTATTTGTTGCAAAAATCTAATAAATTACCATTAAAGTTACTTTGCAAACATAAATCATTACATATAAAATTAAAAACTTTACTGTAACATTTTTTCCCCCTTTCGCCTTTTATTTTTCAGTAAATTGTTGTTAAAAATTGTTGTAATAGAGATCGGCCAAACTTTTTTGTAACATTTTTCTATATACTATTAAAAACACATTTCTAAAGTTTTGAAAAGATTCCCTGGACTCCGAGGTTTTACTATTTTTATGCCTTACGGCGCTCCACTATTAAATGAGCAGCATATTTGAGTGCCGCATAGCCGCAACCGTGTGCGTGCATGTGTTCGTACCGAAAACTGAAATTTGCGTTAAAACGATGCCATGCAAAAGTCATAAAGTTAACAGGCAATAAAATAATAAATTGTCTGCTACTCAAGCACACTACGCCCATCTCTGTCATGCACGCAGCACACCTCGCGCACACACTGTCCGCGGTGCTGGTGCGCTCTTTTATCACGCCTCATTTCCATCGCAAGTGATTATTGCGCGCGCATATGTGTGGCCACAAAATTGTTAGTGAGCAGTAAAAAATGCAGTGACAAATTTACTGGCAAGAGCCAGACTTTAGCCAACTTTACAATATTATTGCTGTAACATACATACAAACATTGTGCGGCCGAAATTGTTGTTAAATGTTGAATAACGTACGCAGCGCGTAATTGTGTTTTCGCCCGCGCCACACCCACTCAGCACCCACAAGTTTCTCATTTTCGACGCGATTTTTACTTGCAGCTTTAGTTCTATACTGTTGTTGTTGTAATATGCAAGTATGTAGGAATTGCATTGCTAACGCTGATAAATTTCTACGCGAAGTTGGTCAACGCTGGTGATCCGCAAATAAGTTAAGACTAAATTTTTAAAATTGGCGGAAAGCTTTGATTATAATAGTCTCTAACTGAGAAGTAATATGAAAGCTTTGAGCGTTTCTGCCATCATATAATGTTCGCATACACTCAGCTTTTTTTTAATTTTACCTGGAATATTTTAGATTTCTTTTCAGTTGAACACTTTTATGAAAAGATTCACTAGAATTGAATCCATATATCCAAATTTTAGAACTTAAGAAAAAACATCGTTAAAAAAAAAATAGCAAGAAGAGAGAAATCTCACCACAACCGGCTCTACGACAGCGGAGTTGTCCCTGTTTTTATTCGATCATTGGATCTCTATAAATAAGAGATAAATTAATAATGATTTTCACTGTGTTTTTTGTTCTTCTTGACATCAATCGATTTTTATATTACTTTGGATTTTCAAACCAAACTATTTTTTCAACTCCTTTGGTATTCTTATCGTATTAGAAAACAATGTACTTTGAACCATTTGGAGATTTAGATTTTTTTAGATTTATGTATTGCTATTACAGCGTTAGAAAATATTATTGAACAAATTTGGCGGAATTCTACCGGATTGACAATCTTTGGCCGGATCCGGATCTGTTCGGTTACGTGGATCCAAATGTCGCGAACACGGTTTGTTTGAAATCTCTTCCGAATGTTGGACAGGTTGCCTAATATTACAACAAACTTGTCAAACTTGAATAAACTTTAGAAAAATTCTATGCTTTCAACCTAAACCTTTGCTTTCACAGACTCTAGAAAAGCTTTCAGCTTTATATCTAAAGAAGAACTTTCACAGCGCTTTAAAAAAAGATTTGAG
>JAPZAG010002837.1:0-13972 GCA_027475135.1 Bactrocera correcta | reverse complement strand
AGCACCATCCTACAGCACTGTGAAAAACTGGTACAACGAATTCAATCGTGGCCGACGCTCGCTCAAAGACGAACCCCGTGAAGGTCGCCCAAAAACAGCCGTTGTGCCAGAAAACATCGATGCCGTACGTGAACTGATAATGCAAGACCGTCATGTAACATAGATAGAGGCAGGTCTATGCATTTCTCCCACCAGCACCTGGCCGTAGAAAAGGTTTGTTCTCGTTGGATCCCAATTTAACAATCGCTCAAAAAACAAGCTCGTGTGGATTGGTGTAAAGAAATGCTGAAAAAATACGATCGCGGTGCTTCAAAAGACGTTTATGAGATCGTCACAGGTGACGAATCATGGATCTACGCGTATGAGCCCGAAACAAAACAGCGATCGACCGTGTGGGTCTTCCAAGACGAGCCAAATCCAACAAAAAAAAAAAATTTCATTATTAGGGCAGAAATATATATAGCAGCCCTCGTAATAGAAATAATGGATGCATTTTTTCATTTGTTAAGTCGATTTTCAGTTGAAATTAGATTCATTGCTTTAAAAAAAAATTTGTTTGTTTACTTTTTTCTCTTTGTAGTGTCTAAATCAGCTGTGATAATGTAACAGATTTCCAGTGCTGACAAGTAGATTGCGCAAAATCAGAGTCGCGCAGAGAAATTAAGCGTGGATCAGTTTCAAATCATTTCAATGAAGTGATTTGGAACTGTAATTTTTGTATAGCGAAATCTGGATAAATTTATAAGATTAGTGGATAAACCACTCAACAGCCGAAATCGTGAGATTAAGTGTTGGTCTGAACATGGTAAAGGGTGATTTTTTAAGAGCTTGATAACTTTTTTTAAAAAAAAAAACGCATAAAATTTGCAAAATCTCATCGGTTCTTTATTTGAAACGTTAGATTGGTTCATGACATTTACTTTTTGAAGATAATTTCATTTAAATGTTGACCGCGGCTGCGTCTTAGGTGGTCCATTCGGAAAGTCCAATTTTGGGCAACTTTTTCGAGCATTTCGGCCGGAATAGCCCGAATTTCTTCGGAAATGTTGTCTTCCAAAGCTGGAATAGTTGCTGGCTTATTTCTGTAGACTTTAGACTTGACGTAGCCCCACAAAAAATAGTCTAAAGGCGTTAAATCGCATGATCTTGGTGGCCAACTTACGGGTCCATTTCTTGAGATGAATTGTTGTCCGAAGTTTTCCCTCAAAATGGCAATAGAATCGCGAGCTGTGTGGCCATCTTGTTGAAACCACATGTCAACCAAGTTCAGTTCTTCCATTTTTGGCAACAAAAAGTTTGTTAGCATCGAACGATAGCGATCGCCATTCACCGTAACGTTGCGTCCAACAGCATCTTTGAAAAAATACGGTCCAATGATTCCACCAGCGTACAAACCACACCAAACAGTGCATTTTTCGGGATGCATGGGCAGTTCTTGAACGGCTTCTGGTTGCTCTTCACCCCAAATGCGGCAATTTTGCTTATTTACGTAGCCATTCAACCAGAAATGAGCCTCATCGCTGAACAAAATTTGTCGATAAAAAAGCGGATTTTCTGCCAACTTTTCTAGGGCCCATTCACTGAAAATTCGACGTTGTGGCAGATCGTTCGGCTTCAGTTCTTGCACGAGCTGTATTTTATACGGTTTTACACCAAGATCTTTGCGTAAAATCTTCCATGTGGTCGAATAACACAAACCCAATTGCTGCGAACGGCGACGAATCGACATTTCACGGTCTTCAGCCACACTCTCAGAAACAGACGCAATATTCTCTTCTGTACGCACTGTACGCATTCGTGTGGTTGGTTTAATGTCCAATAAAGTAAACTGAGTGCGAAACTTGGTCACAATCGCATTAATTGTTTGCTCACTTGGTCGATTATGTAGACCATAAATCGGACGTAAAGCGCGAAACACATTTCGAACCGAACACTGATTTTGGTAATAAAATTCAATGATTTGCAAGCGTTGCTCGTTAGTAAGTCTATTCATGATGAAATGTCAAAGCATACTGAGCATCTTTCTCTTTGACACCATGTCTGAAATCCCACGTAATCTGTCAAATACTAATGCATGAAAATCCTAACCTCAAAAAAATCACCCGTTATTAGGCTTATAAGACTCTGGTACTTTATGTAAGCCTGTATTAGAGGTCTAATACACTCAATAGACACTTAAACAAGATGCGTTCCAAAGTAAACAGGACTTAAAAAAAAAAGAATAAATGGTTAACCTAATAAATGACTGTGGCACAAATTGATCGATCGATGGTGGCTTACGTTTTCAGATTTCATTATCTACGAGGTGTGTTCAAAAAGTATCGCGAATCGTAACTGACAGTTTTCTTCGATTACAAGGGCGTGGTGCATCATGAGTTCTTGCCACAGGGAAGAACGGTCAATAAGGAATATTACCTGCAAGTTATGCGCAATTTGCACGAAGCAATCCGCCAGAAACGCCCGGAATTGTGGAAGAACAAAAATTGGCTTTTGCATCACGATAACGCCCCTGCTCACACACATCGTTGCTTGTGCGCGACTTTTTGGCCAAAAACAACACACTAATGATGCCGCAGCCACCGTATTCCCCAGATCTGGCCCCCTGTGACTTTTTCTTGTTCCCTTAACTAAAGAGGCCCGTGAAAGGACGACGTTACGCTTCTCTTGACGAGATAAAGACGGCATCGAAGGAGGAGCTGAAGAAGATAAAAAAAAAAAGATTTTTTGAAGTGCTTCGAAGATTGGAAAAACCGTTGGCACAAGTGTATAATATCTCATGGGGATTACTTTGAAGGGGACAAAATATATATTCATGAATAAATAAATAATTTTTGAAAAAACACAAAATTCGCGATACTTTTTGAACACACCTCGTATATAGTTGCTATAAAAAAGTTACATGTGAGGGGTAATTGTATATGTCTATACATATAAAGCGCGTCCTGTTTTTTTTCCAGCTAAGGACTACAACTCGTTATCAATCCTCCTAACAACAACAACAGGCCAGTGTTTCCATTACGTTTTGTGGGAAGGCTTACACTCAGTGAAGGTGAAAATTATTACCACACACAATCAATTTTTATTAAATATTAAAACTGTTGAAATTGTAATTTCACATGCATACCTACACATGTATGTACAGTGGTGGCCATAAAATATGCAGCTAATAAAGTGTATATATTTTACCAGTAATCTTTACAGACCGTCGACTGAATATAAAATCATTAAAATTTGGTATTTTTACTTTTATTTAACATTTTTAAACAAAAAAATTTCATACATAAAAAAAAAGAAATAGGAATATCATTTTGGTTTCAACTCTAAAATTACGTGGACAAAACATATGCTACTTCTTGGAAACAATAGTAAATAATGGGTTTTACTAATATTTTGAACCAAATCCATAGTTTTTTTTATTACTTCCGCACATCTACTCTTGATTGACGCATTTAAATTATCTATGATTTTCATCAGAATCGATTTCCAAGCTTCTTAAAGTCTTTTAAAAAGTTTATCGCTATTTTTAAGGTTAGTCCCATCTATGCGCATGTTAACCAGCTCCGTTAAGTTTATAAACCAAGACTTGATACTACTTTAGTCGTGTGCTTTGGGTCATTGTCCAGTTGTAAGTCTCAAGCGAATGGCATTTCCCACCCAGCATAGGCCGGCATTAAACTCTCTAAAATACATTTGAAGTCATATTGATTCAAAAATGCATTAATCTTATATAACTGGCTCAATTCCGTTAGCAGAAAAGCAGCCCCACACGATACATTTCCTCCACCATGCCTTACTGCTATGTTGCAATAACGAAGATCATATTTTTTATTTACTGGCCTTCGCACATAAGACATTCCATCACTTCCTATTAAGTTAAATTTTTACTCATCACTGAATAGAACCTTTTTCCATTTACCAATTAGCCAACTAAGATGCCCCTTAGCGAATTTCAAACGCTTGGGTTTTTTTTTTTACCGAAACCATCGGTTTGTACGAGGAACGAACACCTCTTCGGGAAGCTTTTAGGAGGCATCTACGCGCCTACTACACACTTTTTGTGGATATTTGCAAATATAAATCTATAATTATTTGTGATGAGACAATTCCAGGATCCTTTTCGCTAGTTGCGCTATTAAATTGTTTGTCCTTGGCTCCTCTTGCGAACACGACCGCCTCGGTGTATAACAAAAACTTCTTTTGTTGTAACGATTTTTTTTTATTATTCGTGAAATTGTGTTTTTGTGCATTTCATATTTTGTGGCAATGCTGTTTTGTGCCAGTCCTTTCTCAAAATCAGAAAGTGTTCTCTTCCAAAGTTCAATTCCAAAATTGTCTCCTGCCATTTTCAATAAAACAAAAACCACGTTTTTTTCAGAATTAACAAAAGAATTCATTTACAAAAAACTAAATAAAAGTAAAAATACCAAATTTTAATAATTTCATATTCTATCGGCGGTCTGTAAAGGTTATTGGTAAAATATATGTGACCTGGTATACGAAAAGAGGGCTTAGGTGTCAAAAACAAAAAAAAAAAAAAAAAAATTGATTGTATTAGTTGCATATGTTATGGCCACCACTGTACAAGCTTACACACAATACATATTTAAAGGCATAAAAATGACCAAACATAAAGGCCGTATAAAGGTACAAGTGGCTGCTGACAGAGTGCTCCCACGAGTGTTGCCACGCTTTGGCACTTTTGCTTAATGGCCAAGTTGCCACATAGTTGCTTGGGTTATTGTGCAGTTGTTGTAGACGGCGGCGTTAAAGAAAGGCCATTATGAGTTTAGCAACTGACTGCATAATATTTTCGTTTAATGTTGTTGTTGTTGCTATTTTCTTTTATTTTTGTTGTTGTTGCTGCTATTTTCTTTTATTTTTGTTGTTGTTGTTACTTTATTTCGTTACAATGCCGTCAGCCTTTAATTTTTCTGCGCATTCAGTTTTTATTTTCTTTTTGCGCCTTTCTTATGTCGCACTTGTTGTTGTTATTTTCCGCTGTTTTTTCCTTTTTTCGCGCGCAATTTCTGCATTTGTTTTATTGCTATTTCTCGCCAGAGCAGCCCTTTTAATTTGTATTACTTTTTTGTTGTTGTTCGTTTTTTTTTTTATTATGTGAGTGCGCCGCTTGTCATTATTGTTATTGTTGTTGGTGCGCGCAATCCACACTTAATCGCATTACAACGACTGCACGCAGCCGAAAACACCACCTGTGCACCGACAGACACGCACACATACAAGCAGAAGTGATGGTGGAAATAAAGTGCAGAACTCCCCCCGAAGTGCGACTATTACGGAAGCAGATCCCTTTAAGAGGGCACCAAAATTGGGTAGGTCCCCGATTAAAAACCTTGGTGTTGACAAACCTGTAAGAGCGAGGTCATCACCACCAGCGTTGGGCGAGACCACTCCCCTGGCAAAGGCGATACAACCTCATGGAGACTGTATGGCTGAACTAGGGAACGCGATCAAGAAGCTGATTGCAACAATGCATCCACCGCAGCGGACTATCAACAACGCCATGAGAGATCTTGTCAGTGTGATTGCAAAATTACATGCAAGTGCTCAGGAAGAGCACATCGCCAATAAAGAAGCACGACGAAGCTTTCTCGTCATACCAACAACTGGAGAGAATACGCCAAAGAGGCCTCGCGACGAAGTTCAACCAAAGCGAAGAACACCACCGAAGAAGAACAAAACCACCCATAGGGAATGGCCGAGCAAACCTGAAGTTCCCCTAAACAAAGAAGGAAAGCGTGATAATGATAAAGCCAATGATAAAGAAATGGGAAAGCAAGATAGTTGGATCGCAGTCAAGCGTCAGCCACAAAAGAAGGCACCACATAAGCCGCCTCCTCGACCTGATGCAATAATCATTGAAAAAACAGGTGACATGTCATATAGCGACATTCTAAGGACTGTGAGGAAAAATGACACCCTGCAGAAACTAGCGGAAAATGTAACAAAGATCAGAAAGACGGCTAAAGGACAAATCCTGCTCGAGTTGAAAGAGGCACAAATAAAAAAGCACAGGTACATTCAAGACCGAAATAAGCAGAGTACTAGGAGAAAAGGCGCAGATAAAAGCTTTAACTCACGAGGTCATGTTAGAAATACGTGACCTTGATGAAATCACGACTAAAGAAGACATTGCCGAGGCTATACGACTACAAATAAAGGAATTGAGTAATTTTGATGGAAATTCGATTAAGAGCATCAGGCCAGCGTACTTAGGAACCCAAACTGCAGTGGTAAGCCTACCCGCGTTGGAGGCAAGAATACTTCAGGACGCACACAAAATCAAAATAGGCTGGGTAGTGTGCAGAATAAGAGCGAAGCAAAATCTTAGGAGGTGTTTTAGATGTCTTGAGTACGGCCATCTGGCGAAAACATGCCACAATCCAGATGATAGGAGCCAGTGCTGTGTCAAGTGTGGAGAAACTGGACACTTTGCGAAGGCATGCGATAAGAACCCGTCGCGTAGTGCATGTAAGAAAAAGGGCAGGGAAAACACCGATCACCAAATCGGTAGTAAAAAGTGTCCGTTATATATAGAAGCATGTAAAATCACCAAAAAATGAGAGTCATGCAACTCAACCTCAATCACTGTGAGGCTGCACAAGAGCTTCTCAAGCAGACGGTTTATGAGGAAAAGGTCGATATAGCTATACTAAGTGAACAATATAAAAATATAAGCGACGCTTCATGGATATCTGACAATACGAACAAAGCTGCCATATGGATATGTGGAGGCAAAATGTTTCAAGACGAACCGCTATTGGGGAAATCCTTCTACACACGAGCGAAAATCTCTGGGATAAATTTTTACAGTTGTTACGTACCACCAAGCATATCGCAGAGTGATTTTGATAAAATCCTGGACGAGCTGGTTAGAGAAATTTCATCAACTACGAGGAATGTGATCGCAGGCGATTTCAATGCTTGGGCGATGGAGTGGGGTAGCATCTGTACAAATAAGCGTGGAGATGCCCTACTAAAGGCATTCTCGTCGCTTGACATTGTGTTACTGAACACCGGAAATCAGAACACCTTCGAGAAAAACGGCCGGGGCTCCGTTATT
Source organism: Bactrocera correcta (assembly GCA_027475135.1). Lineage (NCBI taxonomy): Eukaryota > Metazoa > Arthropoda > Insecta > Diptera > Tephritidae > Bactrocera > Bactrocera correcta. The sequence continues at coordinate 6,891 of JAPZAG010002837.1, read as the reverse complement.
GATATAACCTTCGTTAGCAGCTCACTGGCGCGGACAACAGATTGGCAGGTGTGCGACCTTTACACACATAGTGACCATCATGCAATCATGTTCGAAATCGAACACTCAGCGATCAACCGAAGGAGTATGTCCGATAAGACGGTACAAAGGAAAGGATGGAAAATAGAAACTCTTGACGTAGAACTTTTTAAGCTCCTGTTAGACGGTAACCTAACATTTCAGGAAGACATAGATCGGCAAGCGGAGATCCTAATGAGGCACATTAGTAAAGCATGCGACGCTTCAATGTGTAGGAAAAAAAATGGCGCCCATAGAAAGCCTGTTTACTGGTGGAGTGAGGAGATCGACAAATTAAGGAAAGAATGCCACAAAGCGAGAAGGAGGTGTCAAAGGAGTCGGGGACTCACGGAACAAATGCAACTACGTGCATACTTTAAAATCAAACGAAGCGATCTTAAAAAAGCTATTAAAAAGAGTAAATCCTGCTGCTTTAAAGAACTCTGCGCAAAAATCGACGAAAACCCATGGGGTGATGCGTACAAGCTGGTAATGGCAAAAATAAGAGGAGGTAAAGGGCAAGCACCAACGTGCCCAGCGCTACTGAAAACAGTTGTGGAGACTCTATTCCCTGCGCAGCCTCTGGAGAACCGAACGGTTAACATACAGGAACCAGCTGAAACAGAAAACACCACAGTCACTGATGTGGAGGTTTTAGAAACGGCAGAGAGATTTGGTAATGCCAAAGCACCAGGCGTGGATGGTATTCCAAATAAAGCCCTAAAGATTGCCATTAAGCACAATACGAGACCTTTCACGGAACTGTTTACGCGGTGTTTACAAAAAGGAGTATTCCCAAAATCTTGGAAAAAGCAGAGGCTGGTCTTGTTGCAGAAGCCTAATAAGCCAGCCGGAGAGCCCAGCTCATATCGACCACTCTGCATGCTGGATACGACTGGCAAGATTCTAGAGAGGATAATCTGTGCACGAATAGAGCTGCATTTAGAAAACCAAGATAAGAAAGTTTTGTCCGACAACCAGTATGGATTCCGCAAGCAGAGATCAACCACTGATGCGATCAAGAAGCTTACGGACATAGCCAACAAGGCAATAGAGGGTACCAGATGGCTGTATGGCACAAAGGAATACTGCGCAGTAGTCACCTTTGACGTCAAAAATGCTTTTAACTCGGCATACTGGCCTCATATTATCAGAGCACTAGAACGTTGCGAAACCCCGGCATACTTGATTAAGATTGTATCCAGCTACCTGTCGGATCGGCTGTTGCTGTACGATACGGATGACGGGCAAAAGAAGTATGTGGTAACGGGCGGAGTTCCGCAAGGTTCTGTGCTTGGCCCATTGTTGTGGAACGTACTGTATGACGGGGTGTTGCGTCTCCCACTCCCGAAACAGGTGCAGATCATCGGATATGCGGATGATATTGCCCTTACCGTAGTGGCAAAAGAACTTCGCCAAATTGAAAACCTCTGCAATCATGCGGCGACGATGATTAAAGATTGGCTCACGGCAACAAACCTCCAACTCGCTGGACAAAAAACCGAAGCTGTGCTGATCACAAGTAGAAAAAAACCCGAAGACATCAAACTAAACATAGACGGTCATCGTATCATGACACAGAAGTCGATGAAGTATCTAGGAGTACTGATAGACAATAGACTCAACTACAAGACGCACATTGAAAAGGCATGTGAGAAAGCAGCACGTGCCACGGCCGCACTAGCGAGAATAATGGCCAACATTGGTGGACCAAGCCAAAATAGGCGTGCGCTATTGGCCAAGGTGAGCCAATCAATTCTGATGTACGCGGCGCCCATATGGGGACCAGCATTGCAGCAAAAAACGTATGCTAAGAAAGCGAAGGTAGCAATGCGGCTTAGTGCCATTAGGGTGACATGTGCATTTCGTACGGTATCCTACGAAGCGGTTGGGATATTAGCGGGCATCATGCCACCAGAGGTAATGGCCATGGAACTCAAACGAGTATACGAAAGATCTACGAGACTTGGCAGGCGACTAACGGCTGAAGAACGGAAGGATGAGAGGCAAACAAGCCTCAATGAGTGGCAAAAGCGATGGGATTTAGCTACGACGGGGAGATGGACACATACGCTAATTAGAAAGGTACAAGAATGGGTAGAAAGGAAACACGGAGAAACAGATTTCTACCTGACGCAATTTTTGACGGGACACGGGTGTTTTAAAGAATATCTCTATAAATATGGACATGACGACGGGACGAATTGTTCCTTCTGTGACAGCAGCGGAGAAAATGCGCTGCACATCTTCTTTTTCTGCCGACGGTATGAAAAGGAGAGAGCCGATATAGAGAAACTGACAACGGAACGAGTGACACCGGATAACATAGTGCGATTTATGATAGATTCGAAACAAGTGTGGGATAGTGTGAGAGCATGGTGTGCTATAGTTCTGAAAGAGCTAAGAAGGAATGAGTGGCAACGCAGTGAAATTAGAAGGAGGATGAATGAGGAGTAGGCCGGAATGGCGTGAATGATGAGCCGAGTGGCTAAGCTTGGCCTCACGATGTAATGCTTAACGGCAGTTCCGTGGGGCAAATAAACAAGCAAAGACAATGGAGTTAAGGGTTTAGTACGTAGGCGTACTGGTCTCCGTTTTAAGTGACCAATACGAATCGTGCATACCGTCCGGAAAAATGGCGGTATCTTTCGAAGATTCCCCCTCCAAAAAAAAAAAAAAAAAAAAAAAAACATACAAGCAGAAAGTGACGTGTAAAAATTCAAAAGCAGCAATAAACACACACACACACACACACACCGAAACACACAGTCATACATACATCTTTATGTATATTAGCATTTACAGTTGTATTTGTAAGTTTATGCGGCTGGAAAAGTTAAAATGCCAGCTAATGGACTAGACTGTTGCGAATCGGACTTACGAGCGCTTAATCTCGTCTACATACAAACAAACATATACACAAATGTATGAGTGCATGTGTGTTTATGTTTGAATCAGTATGCCATCTATGTATGTGTCTCAACTAGGTGGTTAGATTTGTATGACTGTCGGTTAGTCGCTTTGGTGAGCGCAAGTTTGCCATTTGTGTGGTGTTGCCACCTGCCGTAATGCAGTTAAAGGATGTGAAGGTGTAACTGTAAAGAAGTGTTAAGTAATGGAGAAATTGAAAAAAAAACACGAGACAGAGAATTAAGAGCTAAAAACGCAATGAAATAGAAAAAGTTTCAAAGGATTGTTCGATGAGTTCGACAAGGTTTTTTAATAAAAGTACGCTTCAGAAATAACCAAAGACAAGAAGAAAGCTTAACTTCGGCTGCACCTTACCCTTAAGGGGGTATTCTAATCTGGAAATTAAAAAAACCGATTTTTTTTTATATTTTCAAAGTTTAACTATTCAAGAATATGTGTACAAGAGGATTTTTCAAAATTCAAATTCTTTTCGGAGATAAAGGCATTTTTCTGACCCGGCATCCAAACTGGTTCGGCCGGAACTAATCGAACAAAAGACATTAGGGAAACTTTAAACGCGTTTTTCTCAAAACTGACTTTCGGAACGATGCCCACGATTTCTCAGGTTCTACTGGACCGATTTACTTGAAATTTTTATAGAGTCTTCTTTATAGACTTGTCTATGGTTGGAACTAGCCCCATCACAAAATTTTTATTTTTATTATTTTTAAAAAATTTTAAATAGTCAGAAAAAGTGATCAAAAAAAATTTTTTTTCAGGCAGTCGCCATTTTGTGAAAAAAATGGTTCCCACTTTTCCGTGGTTCCGACCATTGCGACATTATTCTAGATTAATAATCTTTTTTTTTTTGTTTTCAGTTAACTAATTTTTGAAATTTTTAAAATTTTTTTTGGTTTTTTTTTTTGGTTTCAGTTAACTAGGAGGTTTGAAATCATGGGCATGGTCACGTGGAAATTTTTAGAGACCCCCCACTTCGTCAGCTCATAATTTTTGAAATTTTTTCCTTTTTTTAGTTTTTAATTTGTTTCTGTACTCTTCAAAAATTAATAAATAACTAATAAAAAAATGGATAGTAAAAAAAATTTATTGCCTTTTTTTACGACACTTTAAAAATTACCTGAAATTCATGCTTCTAGACTTGAATGCCCCCCTTTAAAAGGGCGCAAAAGTATCCTTATAATGTCCCGATATTAGCGTTTTCGACAAATTAACAGATTATTGGAGAAAAAGGCACGTCTATAAAATTCGATGTCTAAACAAGTAAGGCTAAGTTCGCAACTTTTAACTTGCAAGAATCAAAGCCAGGGACATACCTTAACGTATGGATCGGGATCCAAGTAGTTATACAGTTGATCTTCTCTGACACGTAATACCAAAGAAAAACAAAAAACGACGAGTAAAAGAAACTTCGAGTTTCTCGCTCTCTCATATTCATTGAAATAACACACATATTAGCCTATGTAGTATATAGTATATAGTATAAAGTCACCAGGGAATTCGAAAATCTTTATAAATATTAGGTATATGGGGGCTAAGGAAAGTATTGGCCCAATTCATTCCATTTAGGCATCCAAACATACTACTATCTGAGAAGTATTATCCCCGAATTTAAATTATATATCACACACTTTACCGATATTTTGGATCAAAAGTCAAGTATTGGTACTGTGTGCAAATATTTAGGGGCTTCAACAATTTTTGTTGAATTTAAACATGTTTTGGTCCCAAGGTTGAATACTCTAAAAAGATTATTTGTTCAAATTTTAATGCCGTTAAATTAATTTCTTCTTGATTTGCATACCAGAAGAATAAAGGATCTATTGGATTTAAAAATTGTGTTATGGGTAGTAGGCGTGGTTGCAGTCCATTTTTACACTGTGAAATAAGAATATTAGAATAATGTCATGCATCGAATTCGGTTGAAATCGGTAGAACAGGTCCTGAGATATTTGATTTTACCTAAACGTGAGCGGTGTCATGCCTATTGTTCAATTTTTGACACGGATCCTTTAAAGCGCTCTGATACCAACTCGGTGGTAAAACTTAATGTCTCTGGTGTATTTAGTTATTAATTTATCGCACTTTAAGTAGTTTTTAATTGTACCGCAATATGAGAAGAGGGCGGGGTTATCATTCTATTTTATCCATTTTCATACTGTTGGTAAAAGTTCTAATGAGAATTCTCCTCTACGAATTTGAATATTGTAGCTGTAATGGCCCTGATATATGACGCAAGGAGGCAAGTCTAAAAGTCCAAACTTTCTCTCAAAGTTTCAAGGCAACCGCGTTATAAATTTAACAGATAGAAACTTTGGCTAGATTTTGCCAAAAAGTAATTATATTTCTCCAAACTATTTGATCAATCACGACCTACTAACCGATGAAATTTGATTTTAAATGAATCCTACGTTTGTTATGCTGATTACCGCGAGGCGACGGTTTTGGGCGGTGCCTCCGCAAACCAGTTACCAATGGCGGAATTTCCAAAAAAATTTTTCCCTTTAATATGCTTAAAAGTTAAAAAAAAAAAGTAATCAATTTGTTACATGAAAAAATTGATGAAAATTGTAATATTTTCGGCTGCCAAAACCCATGTAACCACTTATTAATAAGAACACAAACAGTAAGTTTAAAGACAAAGCCAGACTTTGTGGCCAAGGAAAATATATCTGATTAAAGCCAAACCGATTAAATCACATTTTTCCTACACATTTATATCTGATAGTTACCAATATTGACAAAATTGAATGCAAAAGTCCGTCCAGCCGACACCTATCCACGCACAATATTTCCTCCAAAAAAAGATCTTCTTACAAGGTGCGTTCCAAAGTAAACTTTTCCAATCTAGCACCCCCTGGTGCGCCATCTATGTATAGTATATGTCGATTGGTGTGTTAGAATCTGCTATCTTTATCGATTGCCCAGTGAGAATTTTATGACATTTCATTGATTTGAAGTACAGTTATTGCGTTTTGAGTGTCAGTATGTTTGTGTTATCGGTGCGAAAATGAGCTTCGAACAAAGAGCCAAGACCAAGACAAGAAAGGCTTCAAGACCGGAGCATACTCTTGTAGAACCCTTAAAGGCGATCTAGTGACCGATGCCTAGAGTATACTAAAATTATGGAGGGAACACTTCTCCAGCCTGCTGAATGGTAGTGAACACACAACGCTAGGCGAAGGCGAACGCGATTCCCCAATCGATGACGTTCCATTGCCCGACCATGAAGAAGTTCGAATAGCAATTATCCGTCTGAAGAACAACAAACCGGCGGGAGCCGATGGATTGCCGGCCAAGCTATTCAAAAACGGCGGCAAAGAAAAGTATGGTGGGAGGAAAGCATGCCCAACGATTGGAATTTAAGTGTGCTCTGTCCAATCTATAAAATGGGAGACCCCACAATCTGCGCCAACTACAGTGGGATAAGCCTCCTCAATATCGCGTATAAGGTTCTATCAAGCGTATTGTGTGAAAGATTAAAGCTCACCGTACACAAACTGATTGGACCTTATCAGTGTGGCTTTAGATCTTGCAAACCAACAACCGACCAGATATTCACCATGCGTAAAATCTTTGAAAAGACCCATGAAAGGAGAATAGACACACACCACCTCTTCGTCGATTTCAAAGCTGCTTTCGACAGCACGAAAAAGAGCTGCCGCGATGTCTGAATTTGGTATCCCCGCAAAATTAATACGGCTGTGTAAACTGACGTTGAGCGACACGAAAAGCTCCGTCAGAATCGGGAAGGACCTCTCCGAGCCGTTCGATACCAAACGAGGTTTCAGACAAGGCGATTCCCTATCGTGCGACTTTTTCAACCTGCTTCTGGAGAAAATAGTTCGAGCTGCAGAACTCAACAGAGAAGGTACCATCTTCTATAAGAGTGTACAACTGCTGGCG
>JAPZAG010002836.1:0-13973 GCA_027475135.1 Bactrocera correcta | reverse complement strand
GATTGCAACAAATGCATTAACATTTGGGCTAAATTTGTATACTCTTGCAATATTTTGCTACTAAGTATAATAGATTTGTTCAACCAACGGTTATTTGGTACACCTTAAACTTATCGAAATAGATATAGAATCATATATATAAATGATCAGCATGATTATGTCATAACTTTAGTGTTGAGTTGTTTAGTCGAAGAGACCGAAACCCATGTCCTCGTCTTTCTCGTCTTCCTCGGACTCCGACTCCTCCTTTTTGGCTTCTTCCTTCTTTTCAGTAGCAGCGCCAGCACCAGCAGCTAGAGCAGAGGCATCAGCAGCAGCAACAAACTTGCTTTCTATGTATCGAATAGATATAGGGTCATATACATATATGGTCAAAATAATAAGTACGTTCGCCCGTGTAGCATTCAAAGTCTAATAAATTCTCTTTTATTCATGTTTAAAGAAAAATAATATCACATTTAATTTCATATATGTCTTGTATAACAAAAATAAAAATATTAGTAATAATAGTTAAAATAGGAACTTAAATTTCGATCAAATAAATAAAAGACTGAAAAAATGGCTGGACAAAATAATAAGTACATCAGGTATCTGCGAATGAAAAAAATTATTATATTGAGTTTTCTGTCTCCTATTTGATGTTTGCTTACTTCTTTCATCAGTATCCAGTATATCCGCCATTATTTCCAATTACTTTTGAGATTCGTTTTGGCATACTGGAGATAAGTTTGCGGCACGCATCAATTGGAATCTCATACCAGGTTTTTTCAACAAAATTCCATAACTGATCCTTATTTTGAAACGATTGCTTCCTAATCCGTTGCTTTAGCTCCCCCCAAAGGTTTTCGATGGGATTTAAGTCGGGGGATTGACTTGGCCATTGTAGAGTACTCACACCATTATCCTGGAACCAATCTTTTACCAACCTCGAAGTATGCTTAGGATCATTATCCTGCTGAAATTTCGAAATTAGTGGCATATTTTCCTCAGCATATGGCAGCATCGTGTTTTTCAAGATATCTTTATATTAGCATCTATTCATGGTGTCTGAAATACGATGTATTGGTCCTACACCATACCACGAAAAGCAGTCCCAGACCATTATGTTGCCGCCACCATGTTTATCGGTCTTTTTTGTAAACCGTGAATGCAATTCTTTGCCTTTCGGACAGCGAACATTCCGCCTGGCGCCATTTCCGAACAAATTTATTTTAGTTTCGTCGCTCCACAAGATATTGCGCTACTTTTTTTCACCACCTGGGCCGGACTAATTTGCATGATTTTTCGCGAATTGTAATCTTATCTTCAAATTTTTATTTCGCAATAATGGCACTTTTCGGGCTATCCTGCCAAATAAATTGGCTCCATGTAGCCTTCTTCGAACCGTTCGGGAAGATATTACACTACCAATATCGACTGCTATCAGTTTTGAAGATTTAAATGGGTCCGTTTTAGCAAGGGTGACGATACGATTGTCGATACGAGTTTCAACATTATTTTTAATCTTTAGGGCATTCTGCACGAAACACAATGAACGGCTTAAAGTTTTAGCAATATTTCTAAGACTTTGGCCCTCTTTTCTGAGGTTTAAGACGATCCTCTTCTCCTCCGCACTGCAATGCTTATTTCTACCCATCTATAAAATTTTTAAGTTTTTAATGCGTTTTAAATATGAAGCTATACAAGCGAAAGTACAAACCATTAAATTAAATCGACCGATTTCCAGAAAATTTTGGAATAACTAACAATGTACTTATTATTTTGACCACCTCAAAAACGACCTTGAACAAACAATAGTCTCGCTTACTGCAAAGTGGGGATTTCCCATTGTTTTTTCCCCATAAAAGGTGTTACCAGATTGAATTTATTTAAACCAACCCAGAGTTGCATTCGTATACTTCACCAAACATTCATAATTCAATCATGACCGCAGGCTAAAGGAATGTACTTATTATTTTGACCATATGTGTATGTATATAAATGATCAGCATGATCATCATCCGAAATGGCACAAGCGGACTATATAAAAACAATAGCCATGACGCAGTCCACCTTGAGGTGAAATCACACAACTCCGGACCTACTCAACCGCTTTCAACCAATTTGATACATACCGTTGCCATAATATTTTTTATCACAACGCGACAAAACTGAACTATTTCCCATACCACACAACATAAAAAAATCCTTGTGTTCCTTTCGATCTTCCAATATTCAAATCAAACACTAATGATAATATCAGATTAAAATTTTGCTCAAATAGTGTTTTTAAAACATGCCATATCAAGTCCAAGTCCATAACAGTTCAAGCCCCTCAGAAATATATCGGTCAATTTGTATGATAAATAATTGAAGTCCGGAGAAAATACTTCCCTGATAATGGTATGTCTCTATTCCAAATATGGATTGAATCGCGACTCTTAGCCCCTTATAACAAATAGAAATAAATTCGAACTTCCGACTGACTTTATATAGTATATATCGGTGAAAATACGAGTATAAGATACCTTAACAAAATTAACTGAACGTATGTATATTTTCTATAACCTGTAGTTTAATGGCGAAAATATGTGAAATTAGTTAAGTATTGCCACAACTCCCATATATATACATAACACAGCTCGTTTTTTTCATTATTTAACATACTTCCTTTCAAGGATGATACACTGGTTGTAGCGACCCAGCAGCTTTTCTACACTATTTTTGTAGTACTAATTGTCGTTTGCTTCAAAATAGGCCTCTGTTTCGGCGATCACCTCTTCATACGACGAAAATTTCATCCCAGCGATCATTCTTTTGAGATCTGAGAATAGGAAATAATCACTGGGGGCCAAATCTGAAGAATATTGTGAATAAGGAAAAAGCAAATCGAAGTTCAATACAGAGAAAACGAAGGCTTTCACTGAACTGTGACTCAGAGCATTGTCTTGGTTAAGCAGCACTTTCTTTTGCTTCAAATGTGGCCGTTTTTGCGCGTTTTCGTTCTTCAAACGATCCAAAGCGCTATATAATAGTCGCTGTTGATGATCCGTCCTTTTCACTTTAGTCAAAAGAATTATTCCATGCGCATCTCAAAATGCAGGCGCTAAAACCTTGCCGACCGTTGCATTTTGTCACGCTTTGGTGCTAGTTCATTGTGTGCAGTCCCCTCGAATAACCTTCGATTGAACTTCGGGACGAAATGAGGAAACCATGTTTATTGTCACATATCTCTGCAAAAAGTCTGGTTTAGTCATATTTCAAAATACTGCTCCGCGTCAGCAAATCCTGAAACCTGAAACTCTTAACCAAGCCAAGTTTTTCCATCAAAAAACGACATTCTTTTTTTATCAAATTTTTTTTTTTTCACTAAAACAAAAGTTGTTTCACTCAAAATAATATAATTCAGAAGCTAATGATTCGACAGCTGTCAATTTCATGCGCCTTTTGAAGGTTAAGACTAACTAAAGATCAGATCGATTTAACTCCAGTAGCGCCATCATGTGTCAGGTCGGGGACTTTTCAAGTAACCTGTTAGAATGATTTTCTTTATTCTAGCAAACCTTATGATGAATATGTCGTTCAGTGTGTGTTTTATATTTTTATAAAATGGTTTGAAAATATGTGCTCAAGCATACCTGATAAATGTCAGAATTAATGTCTTGCCCGGCGCTTTCCTTGCCTGCAATGTACTCCGTAATTTCCGTCAGATGGAAACTTGATATTTTAATGAAATTAAGAGAACAAGTTTTCCTAAAAAATGTGTGGTTTATTGCTAAATGTATATGGAGTTAGTGTAGCCCTTGGTCTAAACCTCATATCTGTTAATAAATTCCGATCCTTTGATTAACCGTTTGCACATGACCTCACTATATTAAAGAGTCTAAATTTTCGATTGAGTTTATGTCAGATATGTTTTTTCAGGAGGATTTTAATATAATTTTCGCTGACGAGTAGTAAAATTTATATATAAAACTAATTTTATCTATAACCTATAATATATGACAATAAGAAAAACAATTATTGTAATCCATTCACGATTTCGTAGCACAATGAATGCTGAACTCTTTTGCTACAATTTTAGGTGAAGTTTTGCCTACATTTAAAGCTATTTGCTCAACTTCGATTTTGGCAAATTGCAATGTTATGAAATGTTCGAATTTAGCCCTTTCTTACTTGTTCCTCATATCAAAATTAATTGCTAACAAATTATGCTTTATTTTTTCATTTCCGCAGCGATATCACGCGAGGATGGCGAAGATTCACAACATCATCATCATCACCACCACCATCATCATCACCATCGTGGGGGGCATGGACATAATCACGGTAATAAAGTTCCATACAATGGTTATAATTCCGAAGAATATCTGGATCGTCTGGAACCAAATGGAAATATACCAGCCGACAAGTCTAACTGCAGATATGGAGGTAAGAAAAGTGGAAAATTACTAAAATTATTATATTTTTGATATAGACTAAGCTTCTACGACTTTTTCCGTATACTTCGAGTTCAATGTCCGCTTTACAAAAATATATCACATTCAGCAGAAAAAAATATGAATAAATATAGATATGGATTTTTTAGTGTTAAATAAAATAAAATAAATAAATAAATCTCTCAAGTGCTGTAATTAGCCACTTTAATCGGGTGACATTTAACTCAAATGCATACAATTGAATGTTCTGAGTATTGCTTTTAGCATAAATTAATTACTGCGACTCCGTCATGCTTCAGTTTGTCCCTTTTGAGTTCTGAAAGAAGCGCATCTACTTATGTAATAATTAGGTTTTCCTGTTCGAAATCGTGCATTACCGTTTTATCTCTATGCTTCCCACACCATTTAATGTGCACCCTCATTTGCTGCACGCTCGCCTGTTGTCGCTTGCCTGCCGCCACAGCAAATCCTTACTATTTAATCTCATCTGTAATCTTTACAAACTAATTTCATGTATTGCACACACACACATACACATGCGCATACAAGCAGTGAATTTTTTATATTCTCAAGTGTGCTCATAATTCATGAATAGCTGCAAAAGCTAGAGGAAAATAACTGTTAAAACCGGAACTAATTATAACTTCCGCCAGGCACAGCTGAACACAAACGCGCACACACTCAGGCATACAAACCACGCGAACGTATGCAACGTATCCCCCCGAAGAGTAGCTTTTAATCCTTATGTTGCGCGTGTCTGCCTCATTATATACATATACTTAAATATGTACTTGAATACTCGATATGCAACCCTTGAATCGATTCGTTGCTTACTTTGCCACAAATAATTTCAAGAAGTTTTTTGTATAAAATGTAGGTCAAACTTTACACGCACAAAAATCATGCGGCACCATCTCACGGCTGCGTGTTTTCGTGGATTGAGTATCGTGCAACATTTGCGGGCACAGCTCCATTTCCAACTGTTTGCCGGCTGACACGATTTGGCAAACTTTTGTTCTTCGAATTAGAGTAATTTATCAAAAAAGTGAAAGCAAAAAAAGAAAACCCTGAAATTGGAATGAGCATAAATAAATAAATATGTGGTGCTTGTGCGTCTCATTAATAATTTCCTTGGGTGCGCGCACATTTTACCGTTGACTTTCGCGTTGCCATTGTTTCAGTGAAATCATTTATTTACTCCAATGATTGGGATACCCTGCAGGAAATCTGTGACTATTGACGAATTGCGGCGAAGTTTTGTTTTTTTGGCACTCAGATGGCCCTGATTTTTTCATTAGTCAATAGACCACTTCATTCACATATTAACACTTGAGAACTGTGCGGTCCTTTTTATCAAAACAGATGTACCTTTAGCTTTCTTTTCCGTACATTTTCTTTTCGCAGCTTCTTGGTTACTCCATTTCCTTACTACAACGAGTGTTCCTGTATTGGGTAGTCGAAAAAGTCGTTTCGTATTTCTAATCAAACTTCAACTTATTTTCTTTATATCCATAATGAACTCTAGTGAACCAAATATGTACCATTTTATCCGACCACTTTTTGCTATTTTTTCGCTAGAGACATTACTATATCAGTGTAAAAATTTTCTGTTTTCTCGGCGAAGAACTGCGACAAGTAATTTCCACAGGCTTCTCTTGAAGCCAACTTTACGCCATTAAAAGAGTTCCGCATTGACCGAAACAGATGGTAGTCCGACGATTCAAAGTCAGGGCTATATGGTGGATGCATCAAAACTTTCCAGTTAAGGTCTTCCAATTTTTGTCGAGTCATCAAAGATGTGTGTGGTGTAGCGTTGTCCTCATGGAAGACGAAGCACTTTCTGTTGATCAGTTCTGGCCTTTTTTTCTATTGCCTGCTTCAGTCTCTCAGTAAAATGTAGAAATAATCGTTCGACTAGACTGGAGCAGTTCATAGTGGATGATTTCTTTCCAATCTCACCAAACACTTAGCATAATCTTTCGAGGCGTCAATCCTGGCTTTGCGACCGCTTGATGAGCTTCACCATGCGTGGACCGTGATCTTTTTCGCACATTGTTGTTGTATTTGATCCACTTTTTGTCTCATGTTACCATTCGCTTCAGAAATGGTTCGATTTTATTTCGTTTCAGCAAAGAATCGTAGATGTTAATTCAGCCCATTAAATTTTTCGCAGAAAATTCTTGTGGTACCCAAACATCAAGCTTCTTTTTTGTAGCCAATCTTTTTTAAATGGTTCAAACCCGTTTGATGATGAATGTTAAGTTCCTTAGCGATATCATGTCTGCTTATGTGGCGGTCCTGGTCAATCTTTTCCATAATTTCATCGATGTTTCAACGATCGGTCGACCAGAGCGAGGTGATTGTGATACACGAACTGATACAGCATCGTATCCGCAAGCTTCACAAATTTCATTGATAGTTGCGTGGTATTCTTTCCTTCTTTATACAAAAATTTCAAAAAATAGCTAATTTCTTCATTATTTCCACTAATTTTTGAACAGTTGTAACCTTTTTTTTCAACTTCCCCGAATTTGAGTGAAGCTTAAAATTTCACCTCTCCAACACTATATAGTATGCCACAATGTGATTGGCAGCGCTGAAGTCGTATATCTTCAGCAACGACATCTTTTGACAAAATACGAAAATACTTTTTCGACTACCCAATTTTTCTATACTCTAAACAGGGCAACAGGGCATATCAAGTTTGCGACGAAGTTTGTAACACCCAGAAGAAAACTTGGGGGGAAATATGTATATAATTGAACAGAGTGACGAGCTCGAGTCGATTTAGCCACGTTCAACTGTGTATTCTCGAACTAGTTCCGGATAGTTCCCTCAGTTTTTGAGATATAGATCTGAGATTCTGCGCACTTACTTTTCTCACCAAGAAGCTGCTAAATTGTGGAAACTGCCGACATTGAAACATTAGCATTTATCATATCAAAATAAAGTTGCTTTATGGAAAACTTCTTTATATGACAAGATATCTTCACGAAATTCGACATTAATTATTGTCTAACGGTAGCGGTATAACCTCCGAAAAAATTATTCAGATCGAACCACCATAGCCGAGAGCTGCCATACAATCTAGCCAATCAAAATCAACTTCTTGAATCAAAACTTTTCTATTTCTGTAGGGTATTATAGTTTCGGTATAACCAAGGTTAACTTCTTTTACACTTTTTTTCAATTCCATTCCGTTGTCATTGCAACTTTCCGTTGGTATGATGAAGTGCAATAAATTAAATTGTCGATGCCATAAAGCAATGTGGCATTAATCTGGCGACGCCATAAGTGTACCTACACATCCCGATGGCATTGCCACAAAAAGTAACACGAAAACAAATTCGCCGACTAATGCGACTACTTGTCTGTTTTGAGCAGCGGATTTGGTTGTGCAACTTTTCGTTATTTGTTATATGTTTGTGTTTTATTACGGCATACTTAAGGGAATTATCGGTTACTTGTGCGAGCACACTGGAGTTCCCACATTATTTGTACGCTAGTCGGCAACATGAGTTGCATATTAATAACCTGCTGCCCTTAGAAATTCCCGACAACTTTGCACACTTTTATATTTTCGTACAAACTTTAATAATAATCGAGTAATTGGATTGCACTTGACGGTGCAGTGGGTGGATACACATGTATACATGATGATGTTTATACAATATGTATGAGCATGATTACTTGCTTTCTGAGTAAGGTGATAATCACATGTGATGCTTCTAAATTATGAAGTAACATTGAGGGATTCATATGCGCAACATTCCTCAACTCATCTGCTTAAGTCTGATTGAAATGATTTTCTGCGCAAAACAAAATACTTTAATTGTATATTATCTTATCACTTCACTCAAATGAATTATCACTTGAAACAACAAGCTACCGTTGTTAGATTTGCTACCTGTACAATCATTAAGAAAAATTATTTAGAGGTTTTACATCGAAGTATTAAATGAATTAAATGAAGAATCCTTTTAATTTTACAAAATTAAAGAAAACAAGACCACAAAGGTCGAAGTAAAATATATTGTTGTAGAAAAATTGAGCATTCACCTAAACTTGGAACTTTTTGTTAAAGAAATTTGTTACAATTACCCCTCACAGATGCATTCCTTTTAGTAATTATGTGTTCAGTTTGTGTGGCAGCTATATGCTATTGTTAACCGATCTGAACAATTTCTTCGGAGATTACATTGTTGCCTTAGAAAATAATCTATACCAAATTTCGAGAACATATCTTGTCAAGTGCAAAAGTTTTCCATACCAGCATATGATTCCGATCGTTCGGTTTGTAATGCAGCTATATGCTATAGGTAACCGATCTGAACTATTTCTTCGTATATTACATTATTTTCTAAGAAAATAACCTGGGCCAACTTTTGTGAGTATATCTTGTCAAATGTGAAAATTTTCCATACAAGAACTTGATTCCGATCGTTCGGCTTGTATGGCTGCTATATGCTATAGTTAACCGATCTCTGCAGTTCCGACAAATGAGCAGCTTCTTGAAGAGAAAATGACGTTTGCAAAATTTCAAAACGATATCTTAAAAACTGAGGGACTAGTTCGTATATACTATATACAGACTGATTACAGGGTCTCCGACGCTTCTGGGTGTTACAAACTTCTTGACAAACTTAATATACCCTGTTCAGGGTATTAAAAATGCCTCGTAATGGAGTTAACTGAAATTTAAAATCGGTATGTTTAATGGGTTAGTTCTTAGGGTTGATTCAAAATTTATTGATATGACTTGGTCAGATATTTGTCCTATGTGTTACACTCCGAAAACTGGATCATCAGATCCTGATAGATTACGCTATTGATCTTAACTTTGATTGAGTTTACTACAAATTATTAAATTATTAAAGTAGTTAATATCAATCTCAGCTACTTTGCTATGTTCTTTAAAGTTGCGTCTACCGAGTAACCTAACCTCAGTCTGGTAAAGATCGGACTATAGAGGAGAAAGTGACAAGATGATTTCACTTGATTTGTCTTCCTAAATTTATAAAGTTTTGGTAAATAGCGTCCGCTAAAATATTTAGTCGCACCGGCTGTATACTTATTATGTAGTGTCGTCAGAACCTACAATAGCGGCGAAATTGACTTTGCTACTTCTAATTTGGTCGGAGGACCTCTTACGGTTCAGTTTGGTTCAGAAGGATCTCGCAATCGCGCATGTTCTGGTTGTTCACCAGCGCAAGACAAGCCTATAAGAAATTCATAGGTCCAGCGCTGTAACTCATGAAGATATCGAACAACCGACCCGCCTCCTATCAGATGAAACGGGTGTAAGGGTGCCCTCTCTGGCAAGCTCCTCGGGTTGGCAGTTTCCGGCGATTCCGCTGTGTTCCTGCACTCAGACATGTCTAATATGGAAAATGTTTGAAGCTCTTGCTAATGAGGTCATACTCTCCTTGAAAGCTATTATCGCCCGGCAAGCTAATGCTCAAGGAAGCTAATGCTAATATATTCTTTAAAATTTCCATGTACTCGTTCTCGTATCTAAAACTCGTAAAATACGCTGGGAAATTAGCTATAAATAGTTGCCATTTTTCAACAGTTTTCTATGCTATAAACGAAAAATGGTGGCAGACTTCCCAGTTGCTTTAATTTGATTGGCTGTGATACTTTTAAGCAACCCTGGTTTTAACACCGTTCGAATAAAAAGGAAGATTTTTAGTGACATGATATAGTATATGTTAATGATTGCCATCCGCTTCAACCTCCCCAAGACTATTGAAAGTTTACCATTAAAATTTCGCAGTTAATTTTAATTAGTATACATTAAATGTCGAATGGTTTATGATTCCCCAAAACTTGCATATTCCTCTCTCTTTAATATCAGAATGAAATGTTTTTCTGGAAATAAACGTAATAGAAGGGCTTTGGCCTCAAAACTGATAAGCTCTCTTCTTCGCAACGTATTGCTACATAGTTTTGTTCTCCTAACGGTTATTTGTTTCACATAAAACTAATCGAGATAGGTGTAGAGTTGTAACCTAAGTAAAAATTGAGAAATGTTGATAATACTTGCCACCAAAGTTCCTTGGCTCCCCAAGTGCGACTAGCATTACAGATGGGCGTAATCCAAAGGTTGTAATGCGCACAAAAGGCCATTAGGGGGCTATACCCGTGTGACGCATGAACAATTAGGCGATTATCGTGATTTTTTTTTTCAAAGAAAGTACGCGATTGAATATTTCGAACTCTTTTGAACGTATTAAGGTATATTTTCAGCTATATTTAAAAATTTTTTTTTTTTACAAAAATGTTGAGAAATAACGGAGTTATGGACTGTCTTCGGAGGTGCCAAAAAAAGTGCTGAAACAAAAAAATTTTAAAAGTCTATTAAACTTAAAGGTATTTCCTATACAATGAACTGCGATCTCTAAAAAATATATAAAATTAACAAAATGACGTAATTAAAAAAAATCGTTTAAAAAATGGTTTTTTTTTAATGCCAAATCGACCATTTTCAATCGATCAAAAAAGTCGTAGTCCATTGTATAGTAAATGTATTAAAAAATACTCAGTTTTAATTTGAAGTCGATCGGTCGATTTCTCGTTGAGTTATGATGTCAGTAATTTTGAAAAATGTCGTTTCGAGTAAAACGCGTTTAAAGTTTTACTTTTATGTATATGTTTGTACCTCCGAGCGGTCGCTCTTTAGAACGCTGCCATCCAAAAACTATTCAAGACACGATCTTCCCGATTTCACATTATATTTACGGAAATATATTCTATCCAAAAAGCAAATAAATTTTTTTTTTTTTTTGAAAGTGTCGCACTGGTATAGCCCCTTCAACGAAAGCTTATAAATAAACATAACCAAACTCTATTATATAAAACCGTTATTTGGTACAACAAATATCAATAGGGAGGGAAATCTTTTGTTTGAAAAAGTGGGCTTGACCACGTCTATAAATGGATTTAATATCTCTCGAACCGTGAGAGTTATATCGACCAAATTTGCTCAACAGTGTGAATATCGGTTAAAAATCACACCTACTCTTCATATATATCTACTTAAATCTAAAATGTATGGAAATTAAATTCTTCCTCTTCCATTTTTGACGAAATTTCTTTGCCTTACACTGCTGATAATTTTGTATGCAAATGTGGTTAAATCGCATTTCTTAATTAGCTTCATTATACTATATAGTATATTTTAGATTTCTTTGAACTGATAAATTAAAATAATTTAAAATGTTCATTGTCTCCAGCAAAGGAAACCAGAATAGTGCACAAATGGGCTATTAGCTCAACATACACTCGAGAAAGACGCTGCTGTGACACTTTTCTCCTATAATGAAACAATGAGGAGCTTAAATTCTTGTACATAATGCTGCAACAAAAACGACTGGGAAGCGTAAAAACTTTCAAAGACCTTGACGTAAGAGTGACAACGGTCAAGGAAGTTGACAGAAATAAAGCACAAAGAAAATTATGGAATTACATAAAACGAAAAGCATGAAGAGAAATATGAGTGCGTATGTGTGTATGTATATGTGTGTGTGACAGTAACAAAGGAGCTGCTGAAGATATATGACGCTCTCAACCGTCCGTAACTTTTATTCATACTACTTTGCATATGTACTTGTAGTAAATTTGTTTACGTATACTTGTGCCCCCCCGCAGCACCGTGAGCGCGTTGAGTAGACTTGAGATAATAATAAGGATGTCATAATATAAATTGCCATATTATGCAAACAATCCAGCAACAATTCACTTACTATTCAACATTATAAGCACTTGAGTGCAGGATTTGAATGATGGGGGTAAAAGCGTCTGCGTCTGTGTGTATGTTTGTGCCTTTCCTGTCTCCGCCATATAACTGGGGCAAGCAGCAGTTCCACAGCCATAGCGTCACAGTAAATGAGCGGCATGAACGCCATAAAACAACGGAAATGAAAATATTAGCAGACAATTCCACATACATACACACACACAAAGCTCAACATGCCATACACTTGCGCACTCGCTCAGGCGCAGACTGTAATGAAATGTCAGTAAATTTAATGTGTTGTTAAGTCGCTTTCTACGCTTTAATGTTAGCTGCTCTGTTCATATTTATATGCGCTAGTGTGCGTGTGTGTGTGAATGGTTGGAACCTTGTGTGCAACGGCATGTGGCATGTAATGCCTTGTCATAATAAGGACAAATGAAACGCTGCACAGCCAGCCATGTCGGCATCCTTGCCGCTGTCGCTGTTATCATTCACTCATCTTTGTGCCGCCACAATAATAACAATCTCCTCACAGCCAGACAAGCTGCCTAACTGCCTGACTGAATGGCGGGCTGACTGTCTTGGCGGCATTCACACATACGCGCACACAATTTGTTCTACTCATATATGTGTATGTACATATGTTCAGATGTATGTACCAAGTGGAATCTACTTCCAATGCAGACACTAGTATTGTGCGCAAGATACGCGTAGTTTAATGGAATTTGAGAAACTGTCTCAAAGCTCGCTGCTTACCGTTTTGCTACTTGATTACTAAAACATTGCAAATTACTCATTTTCCAGCCGAATTGGCATAGCAGAATGCAACCTATTGATGCGGGGACCTGCATATGCCTACGCACCGCACATCTACAACCAACTGAGTCGGTGTAAGTGTACATATGTGTTAGTGTAAGTTCATTATCGTTAGCCTCGAGTACATACGTAGGCTTATTGAAAAGCTCTAAAGGCATTCTAGAGTTTAATAGATCAGCAGTTTGGTATGAAATATGTATGAATTTATGTATATTTACATCTTATCCGTCATATTACTCCTCTTTAGCATCTTAAATTTAATGTCGTAATCAATCTAGATGAGTACAAATAATATAAATGTGTGTTTGGCTTTAGTAGAGTGTTTGGAAGGCTCTACAAATGTTTCTATTGAACTTCAAATACTATCAGTTTGTGATGTATCTTTTAAAAAGACTTCCATTAATCTATCAAATCAATCAGTTTGACTTGAGTATAAGAGTACATTGTGGATACATAAAATGAAATCTAGCAATAAAATTTGATAAAGATTATATATTTTTAATATTTTCTTCTTTTTTGTGTTGAATATTTATAAATAAAAGTAAAATAGAGTTCACAAAACCATCGCAACTTCAGCAAATTGTTAATAAAATGATAGTAAGAAACAAAGATCGAACTCCTCCTTTACAGGCTTCATTGAAAATGTATCTGAATATATACTAACATTTTGGCGGCTATTGCTAACTTTTTCAACTGGAATTCTATGAACTCATTCTATTAAAGGAAAAATAAGAAACAGGATCCTAATCTTCCTAAACTTTGCAAGTAATTTACTATTTTTCGAAGTTTAGATCCATTTGCCTCAAAACTGTAGTCTAAAAGGGGTTTCTAGTACAAAAGCTTGAATTGCAGATAATTTTTGAAGTGAGTATTGAAAAACCCGAGTTTAAGAATGGACAGTTTTGTTCGATTAGTTCTGGTCGACTTTGAAAATAAAAAATTGGTTGTTTTTTGTTTTTACGCTAGAATACCCCCTAAAATTTACTATATATATAATAATA